>JAGVVM010008282.1:0-12814 GCA_019149425.1 Psidium friedrichsthalianum | reverse complement strand
CTTATATTTGCTATATACATGTTACACAGGCGTGTGTTAAGGAGGGAGGCCTCGGTAGGAGTGTCCTTGACCTAATCTAATCCTGATTCTAGATCCACCATCTTGACCATGGGTTAGGATATACCTATTCCAAAAGGGGGTTTCAAACCCATTTTATACTAACCCACAATATTTAGCTGGATCATAACAAGCTTAGCAAGCCTCTCACCAAAAAAAACAAACTTAGCAGGCAGCATAATGAGGCTACACAATAAAGAGGCTATGATAAATGGGTTATAATGGGTTCATTGTGAACTCGTTGACAATCCACTTAAAATAACTCATTTAAATGGCCTTTACCCTTTCTTTTACTTTTTTTTAAAAATAGATTATTTCATTTTTTTAAAATTTCTCTACGGCACCGGCAAGGGCCATCAGGCAAGGGTCATGGCCCTCCCCTGCAGTTGGCCGCTATGTGTCCAACCGTTTCCCAGGCGAGGGCCGGCCCTCACTAAGATTTGGATGAGGTGAACCACGGCCCTGCCGATCTTGAAGCAAAAAAAATAAATAAAAATCAGATTTTTAAAAGAATTAAAATAAAAAATATTCATAAAAACAATATTTTTTGAAAAGAAATAAAAATCATTTTGTCAAAAAAAGATAAAATTGTAACACAGTATAAAAAATTGCGCCAATAAGTGCATATAGCAATATAAATTTTTTCAAAATTTAGAAGAAATAAGTTTCTTAGATAGAATTAAATATAAGAGCGCTTTAGTAATATGGTTGGATGGGTAGGGGTTCAAGAAATTTGCACTAAGCATATATGGGTCATAAACTATTCAATGAGTCAATTGAATCAGATCATTTATGAACCAGTACCTAACTCATCAAGTTTGATAGATCAGATAGAATACCTCTGTGATTTTAGTTTTCGATTTCGTCTTAGAGAGGTCTTGATCTGTTTAGTTGAGAATGCTTGTTGGCTTGGTTTGGAATTACTATCATGAAGATTAAGGCCTTTTGGTTTACTGAGGTGAGGGTTTAAGGACTCACTAGCTATGCAATACTAGGTAGATGTTAACTTTGCTAGTGCAAGAGTTCAGGAAACATCATTTTTGGACTCCCAATATCAATCCCGTTTGTTTAAGAGAGAAAAGATGTTTGAACCCAATAGACAAAGGAAAAATGGCAAGAATGCTTTCAAAAGAAATATATCCAAAAATAATCATGGAACTACAAAATAAGTTATTGAAATCATAAGATGTATTACAAACAAAATGAACAACAGGATGACCCACGAATACTCATGTATATGTCGTGTAGTTTCACAAAATCAATTGGCAGCGTTTCATACAACTAAACAATTTTATTGCAATCGACCAAAATCTCTAAGAGTAGATATGCCAAACCAAGCACTTACAAGCACATATTGATGACCACCACATAGTGAGATATAGGCTCATCCAGAGAAGCACTCGGAAGCGAGAGTCCCAAAAACGACTACAAGTCACTGGCATATCAGGTTCGCGCTCGAGGATACCGGTCACTTAGAAAATGCTATGAGATAGATGACTTTACAAATGATGTAAACTGTAGGATCGGGTGGCTCAATGCTTTGATACACTACAAATTGAAAATGCCCAGTGACAAGCAGCTTGAATGAGGTGAATAAATATGAAATCTTGGTCAAATCGAATCTTTCTTGTTGTTGATGTTGTTGTGGTTGCCTGTCCTTCAATATCCAATTATGAAGAAACTTAATCGAAAGAAGAACATATTCGAAGGGGAAAAAAACTACTAAGCGAGGTGTTAGAACATATATAGCCGAATGATATATGATGAATCACTTACCTTTCAGGTGTCACTGTATGATCCGCCATGTTTTTGCAGATTGTAGGGACCGATTGAACTCTGGGATTGTTTTATTAGCTTTTTGAATAATAAGTGGAAGAGGCATTTGGTGGCTCTCTCTCGTGGTCACATTAGAGTTATTGCACTTGGTGGGCTCTCTCTCGTAGTCACATTAGAGTTGTTAGTCTTTCTTATGCTATGCGGTAGTGAACTGGACTAGCCCCCTGTGTGTTACCATTATGCTTACTAGACCTGGATTAGTAGTAAGTTAACCATGAAATTTATGTTTGAGAGAGAGAGAGAGAGAGCGATTGGGCATGGTTACGATAACTTCCAACAAAAAAGAGGAAATTTTTTTAGAAATATTTTTAGGCAGGGTTTCGATGAATTCCAACATTAAAAAATGAAAAAAAATGTAATTGAATGACTAGAAAAGACTAAGATGATCTTGTGAAAGATAAAAATTGAGGGGAAACACGTGGGAAAAGGGCAATCATCGATGGCATTGAAGCAATAAATGATTATGCCAGTATTATTTTGTGATCATTCAAAAATTTCGATTAACTCACCCGGCAGTATACAAGGTGAAGAAGCGTGCATCGGACAAATTTAAAAATGGGGGTTATTATATTTTATGTCTGATGATATTTTATGGTCTTGCAACACAATATCTATAAAAGTAATACGCGACGTTTACAATAGAGATGAATCGTTTCTCGATCCGGTCCGGTTCCTCTCAAGAACCGAGAACCGGACCGTGGTCTTCGATTCTCAACTTTTCAAAATAAAAAATCGGACCAACGATCTCGAGAACCGGACAAAACTGGACGACCGGTCTAGTTTGATTCCTGAATAGTTCCATTGGAACGGAAACATACCCAAAAAAAAAAAAGGGGAGCTAACCTTGTGCACAATAATTTCAACCAAAAAAAAAACTCATGCACATTATTATATAAATGGAGCACTTTATATGCATATATCCATAGCCAAAGGGAGACGAGGGAGAAATTTTTGGGTGTCCTGCAAGGTTCTATAAGGTGACGCGTGTGACATACCAATGAAGGCTCCCCATATAAATTCTTCATTGAAGAAAAGAGAGTTTGTCCACGCTGTGAACTCATGCACAGATAAATGCAAAAGTAAGTGGGAAGTGCAGAAGAAAGAACAAATCATAAACTCAAATTTAGGGTTACTTTTATTATTAAAAAATTGAACCAGATGTGGACGCCCCAACCACATGTTCCAATTTCAAGAACTGCGACTGGACCGCTGGCCTCTAGAATCCGGAACCGGACAATCTATCCCAGTCTAATCCAAGCGGGTTCCCAGTCTGATTGATTCGATTTGGTCACCCCTAGTTTACAAGAAAACTATACTTTGAGTGACCCATACTTGACTCGATTCATACCTTGCCTATATCCAACCCAAGCTCCAAGTAAAATTTTAAATAAAGGCTCGACATGTCTGTGTTTTTTCAAATAAGGGCATGAATCATTATTTCAAATAAGGGCTTGAAATGCGCTCACTATCTCAAATAAATGCATGGTCAAGTGCGTTTTCCGTCTTTTAACTTTTTTTAAAAAAAAAATTCATTTTTCCATTTTTTTTTTTGCTTTCTTAGCTAGTGTGCGGCGTCGACCACCGAAGAGGGCAGGGTGAGGGTCGCCCTCACCCAAGGTAGGCGACTGGGTGAGGTAAGGGTGCCCCTTTCCAGCCCTCTTTGGACATCATTGGCCACAACAAAAAGGCAATTAAAAAAGAACAAAAATAAAATAAATAATGAAAATGCCCTTGACCCTTATTTGAAACAATGAGGGTACTTCAGACGATTATTTGAAATAATGTTTATTTTAGGTAGGGTTGTGTGATCCTAGCCGATTCGGTCTTGATATGGAATCGGGGACTAGATCAGTAGTACCGATCCCCAAATTTTCGGGATTGGGATCAGATTAGATCGAGACTGACGGTCTGGTTCAATCTCAGTGGGACAGCTAATACCAGGTGCTTATAGAAATCTAACCATTGGATCCAACTTCCAATCTTAATTATCTAACCTAATAAAAAATGCACATGGACATTGTACAACCATCACATGAGTACTTATAATTCTAAAATTATGAAAAAAGACTAAATTAAGGTACAAACGACGAGAGGAGCGACAATTGATGACGCAAGTGGCCATGATAGGTCTCGCCAGTGATTGCGAGACGCGAGAAGAGTGATGACATCGATGAGCGAGGGGCGGGATTGCGAGACGAGCGAGCGGAGAAGCGAAGGTGAGAGGAGCAAGCGCTGAGCAAAATTGCATTGCAAAGGCGAGACGCGAGTATCGAGCATAAGATGGAAAAACTAAGTTAACTAGTTTTTAAAATTTCTAATTTTTTCTTTCTAATTGTGTATATATATAAAAATATATGTATATATTAATTTATATATAATTATATATTTTGGGTGGTCTAGTCTGATCCCATCTACCATGGAACCGGGGACCAGACCGCCTCCCTCAAGGACCAAGACCAACCCAGCCGATCCAATCTATTTTGCTCACTCCTAACTTCAGCTTTTATTTGAGACAATGAAGGGTTTTAGGCACTTATTTGATACAATGAAAGCTTTTCAGGCTTTTATTTGAAATAATGTGTATTTTATACCATTATTTGAGAAAATAAGAACACTTCAAGCCTTTATTTGGAATTCTCTCCAAGCTCTGATAGCAATTTTTTTTTTCTGAAAAACAATATAGCCAATTAAAAATAAATTAAACATGAAAAAAATTAACAAGTAAGAAATTATTAAAAAAATTTAACGAATCAAACCAGTAAAACGCACCTCCTAATTAGTAGAATAATCCCTGTCTGGAATTATATACCTGATGTGAACTTCTATTCTTGTAAGTACTAAAATATTCGAAAATACCCTTACCAAAAAAAAAACATTCGAAAATACTCAAAGATTTGAAATTCACTCCGATAAATCTGGGAACTTGAATGAGTTTTGAGTTTAGAGGAGGCTATTGAATTCTGTTCACACGCAATTCCAAGTTTTATAGGTCTGGTCCAAAGGCCTTACCATCTTCTTTCCACTTTTTTCCTATTTAACTTTAGTGGTGACTTTTCTAAGCGCCAAGGGAAAGTGACTTACCTCGTGTTTTGTCCAAAAACACGAATTCACTTGACATCTTGACTTTTCAAATACGCGAACATGACCTTACTCGTGCCGGGTCCTAAATTTCAAAGAACCTAACCGTGTCGACCATCGCAATAATAATTGAGAAAGAACGCAATAATAATAATTGGTGATTGTTTAGAAAATGAAGAGATTTCACAAACCGCGTTTCAAAGTGTTAGAGGTCTATTCTCGTTTCAAATTATGGTTTTATCCTCGTCTAATATTATGCTATTGCTAACCAAAAGGACCAAAACACACATGCTTTACGTGTGAAACAAGTAAAGAGAAAATTAAATACATAAAAGAACGCTCTCATATATTTGACCTATTTTAGAAGATAACTTTATCTTTCATGAACATACAAAAAAAAAAAGTTTAATTTATATAGAAAGTTTGGTAAGTGTTAGAAGTAGGGATCATGTGATGGAAATATATGAGATTCATATTTGGCATTTGCCCGCATTGTTTAATTATAAATTGTCATGGGCTTTGCAAGGAAGTCAAATGCATGAGACGTAAGGCTTTGTTGGGAACGTAGGGATTTGGCTGGGTGTGAATGGAATCCAGAGCTAGTAGCGTCATGTCAATTCTAGCCAACACGGGATCCATGTGTATTGGATGGGATCAAATATCTTCAAACCGTTGGGATCTAACCATGTTTTTATTTCTTTTCTCGATGAACTTTCTCCGATACTTCTGTCCTAGTCGACCATGGTCAATTGACCAGGGCCATGATAGGAGTGAGCAATTTCGAATCATCTAAAACTTACTTTTCGAAAATTAGTTTTTCAATTTTTCAGGACTTGATATCTACCGTACATGTTGGATTAAGCGCACAAACACGACGAAAATAGAGATTAAAGCAAGAAATAGAGATCGAAACATAAGTTTTATCGCGATTCACCCTTAAAATAGGGTTACATCTAGTAGTGAATTGCAAGGCTTACTTGAAAACAAAAGTTAACGAACAATATGTAGTTTTATAATGCAGGCCATAGGATCAAATGACTCATTTGTGGCCAAATTACGGTAGTATTGTCAGCTTGGGTGTAAATACCCATGTGCAACCATCCCCAAGTCGAGTGGAAGTCGTAACATTGTTAGGGTTTATTTTCTATTGAATTACGGTCTTATCATAGCTATTAGAATTCGTTTGTCACCGCAGGGAGGAAGGTTTTCTCATACATTCTTCAAGATCTTGATGTGCTTGGAAAGCCGCTTGAGGGGCCTTTTACGGGCTTTTAGGCTTTCTCTGATTGGCCAGCCATAACATTCGGGAAAAAGAAAATGCTGTTGATACGGGCAAGAGTTTAGAACTGTTTTGTTTGTTTTTTCCTTTCTTTTTTTGATTTATGCATGAGGCAGCTGCTTTCCCATTGCTTAAATTCATGACTAATTCCTTTTGTGTTTAGTCATGCTATGTGACTTAGCAATTTTAGAGCTTGATCGAAGTGGTTTTCAAAACTATTTTTTTTTGTGCCCAACAAGTATTTTGAAAAACCTAAAGCTGTGTTTAAATGAGCCAGATAGATCCCATTTAGTATTTGGGGCAACTAGAAAATTCAAATTTGCCATTTGATGAAGTTGTCTCACCTTTTGTACTTTTCCTTTCACGCTATCTGTGTTCATCAAAACATCATTAAGTATGACTAAAGTGCATAAACTACATTTTCCATTTTTTTTTTCAGAATCTTATTCAACTAAAACACACCACGTGCATTCTCCAATCCACGTGTAAAAAAAAAAAAAAGGCTCACTAAGACCACATTGACAAATAAATAAAAATAAAAAAGAAATAAGAGAGGGCTTAAGGCTTAGGTAGTGATTGTCATGTTAGAGTAATTAGGATCGAAATTTCGTTCAGAATTCGATTAAGGTTCGAACAAAATGAAACAAAAAGGATGGTTTTGGAATGGAAAAAAGATACGAGTTTACTTAGAAAGAAGGAGAACCGTTTTAAAAGTCGTGCTCTTCTTTTCCGGGGAATGGGAACCGAATTGAGCCGGTCGTCCGGTCGTCAGCTCCTCGTCACTGCCCCTGCCTGCGCATCTTCATTCAGCCCACGTCCACTCACCCACAGAAGGTATCTAAGTCAAACATTTAGATACTTTTCCTTTTTTTTTTTTTGTTGAATTTCATTTCTTCGACTCATTTTAACGCCATGTATAAGATTGGAGTGGCATACTTTAAACCCCGCCAACAAATATAAATTGAAAAATGGGTAATTGATCCAATTTGCCACATCTTAAAAAAAAAAAAATGGCCAAAAAGAAAAGAATTAGATGAAATCAAAATAACTATGTACGTAACATGGCAATAATGTAAGGTTCACCAAACACAGAGCACATATATGATTACTTCGTCTTTTCAAAGCTGAAGTATTTAGTAAAGATAGATGTAACGGAATTTGACACACAAGTACAATAGAATTGCAGGAGCTTCACAAATCAAACTCAACTTGAGAAAGTGCCTCATCGCCAAACGGCTGAAAAATCTCCTGAAAACGGTCGGAACCTTACGCGGTCATCTCGTCGCTGCCGTTGTGGTTGCTCGTCGTTCCTGTACCGACCAAATTAAAAAAAAAAATCCACAAGGGGGGAAAAAAAAACTAGCTGTTGATTCGGCCCTCTAAGCAAAGTTCTTGAGAGCATATTTACATGAATGAACTTCGTACCTCTCGAGTGTTGCTGATCGATCAGCCATGTTCAGGAGAAGGAGAAGTTGGAGCTACAAACTCTGCTATTGTTTTTTAGATGAGGAGGTAGACCAATATATATATACATACATACATACATACATACCCATGTCAGTTTAAGAGGGACGCTTAATTGACTTTGCAAGATGTTCACTTCATTTTGTATGATTTCAGTTTCCATTGTCAGACCTTAACCGTTTAGATCCCTCGAAATTTAAATCAAACGGTTGAAAGCATCCCCTAGGGAGGGGTCAAAAAGGGCAAATCAGGGAGTGGTATTCTGCAGGGCGATTCACCCCGACAAAAAGGGAATAGTTTGTCAACGGAATCTTCAAAGGGCCACCGGGTCCCTTTTTGAAGAGTGGTATTCTGAAGGGTGGATTCCTCCCTCCAAAAACCGGAAAAACGAAACTTTCAAAAGGCCATCGAGTCCCTCTTCGGTTTACACGTAGGCCGATAGCGACTCACGGCTTCATCTTGATTTTTTTATTAGGTTAATATCATGAAAAATCTCAAAATTAATGACTTGTAATAAATTACCTCAAATTATTTTTTTAATCATAAAAAAAATCCCAAACTGGTACGCTTGTGATAAATTTATCCCAAACTTATTTTTTTACCACCAAAAATCTAAACTGATACAACTGTAACAAATCTAGCACCAACTAATTTTTTTACTACAAAAAAAACTCAAATTGGTACATATGTGATAAATTTATCATCTGTTAGTTTTCGTAAATTAAGTTAATATCATGAAAAATACCAAATCGATACACATGTAACAAACAGAAGGTAATATATATACCCGACAATTGCCACGTATCATCTAGTTTAGCAATTTGATGATAAAATTTAATAAAAATTAACATAAGGCAAGTTCATCATAGATGTACCAATCTGAGGTAAATTTGTCATAGATTATACCAGTTTCAGATTTTTAGTGGTAAAAAAAGTACTTTATGGTGAATTTATTGCATGTGTATCGGTTAGGATTTTTGGTGGTATTAACCTTTTTTTATTTGATAGAAATTTCTAAGACATTCTGCTGTGGCATATATTCAAAGAAGCTACACTCAAAATGTGAGTGAGAGTTACCAAAAAAAAAAATTGGTGATTGGTTCTTATGTTGGAAGAGTAGAGATTTAAGGAAACTATGTTTCACAGCAATTTACCTTGTATGTGGAAAATAGCGTGCCTGAAAAAAAAACAATTAAAAGCAAAATTGAACGTGAAAGAAATTAGCAATGAAAAATTATTAAAAAACTAACTAACTAAGTTGTTAGAAGACCTAGACCATTTTTTTTGTGTTAGAACACGTCTCCTATTATTTCTCCTCGTACTGGGAATTTCATCTATTTTAATAGCATATGTCATGCCCGAGAAGATATGTACATAATATAAACTGTACCCTCATAAGTACTAAAAGATGAAAAAATTTTAGAAAATTTTCTTCCCTCCTCATTTCTCCTCCCTGTCAGCACCAGTCAGATCCATATCAACGCTAGCAGGCGAAAATTCACCAGTTGGACTAAATTGGCACAATTTCAAAAGGTTTCGGACTGAATCGGCGAAAAAAAAAAGGTTTAGGATTGAATTGACACAAATACAAAATATTTTAAATTGAATTGGAAAAATTAAAAGGTTTAGAACTAAATTGGCAAAAGCGCAATAGGTTTAGAGCTTTTTTGACGATTTTTCATCATCTTTCAAGAGGGTCCATTCATGCTAGATGATCATGTTGGTGCCTGAAATTTTGTGTGATGTTTTTGCACGATTATCTTAAATTTGAGTTTTCTTCCATCTTTACACAAAGAATATCAAAGTTTGATTGTACTTATTTTCTGCAACAGTTGATCCATATATAATCATGGGTCCATAAATAATTACTGAAATCAGAAGTATCTAAAGCAAATGACATGAAGCACGATTGATGCTAGTTACAATATGATCGCGGAAGCTAAAAAATCCAACTGAACTTCAAAACATGGCACATCGTCAAGCAGCTGAACAATCTCTCGAAACAGTTGAATCATGCATGATCAGACATGCCAAAGTAAATACTAGCAAGCACATATTGATGACCAGCCACATGGCCAAAGATAGGCTCGTCTAGAGAAGCAATTCGGAACCGAGAGTGTCGAAAACAATGTACAAGCACCGTATATGGGTTTCGACTTGCATGTCCGGTCACTTTGATTAGTGATACGAAGTAGATGACTTCATAAATAATGTAAAACTGTAGAACACGTCGCTCAGTGCTTCGGTATGCTATGAGTTGAAATGCCCTATGATTAGTAGCTTAATCGAGGTGAATGCAATATGAAATTTCTTGATTGAGTCAAATTTTCTTGTTGTTGCAATTGTGTGGTTGCTCATTGTCCTTGGATCGAATCAGAAATTTTATAATAATTGAAAGAAAAAGACATATTTTAAAAGGTACCAACCCCCCCCCCCAAAAAAAAACCAAAAAAGGACAACAAATTAGCTACTCAATCCTCACTCTATTGACTCAAAAAAAAAAAAAAATTCGCACTCTAAGCAGAGTTCTCAACGGCATATTCACACAATGAACTACGTACCTTTCGAATGGTCATGGTATGATCGACCATCTTTCGGAGGAGTTAGAGCTCTGTGAATTCTGTGGGGATTTTGAGTTTTGCATGAGGAGGGATATATACACACACTTGGATGTCCCTTGCCTAGAAAGTGATTGGATTTCAACGGACGGATACACCATGAAATCCTGATACTTTGTGGGGAGTCCCACGAAATCCAAGTCGGGGTCCAATCACTTCCTGCTTTGTTTGTGTTCACGGAAAAGACTTCCTGGAAAATGTTTTCGGATTTTTCCGGCGTTTGGTGGGGCGGAAAATGAGCTCCCAAACTGGAAAACAATTTTCCTCCTATGGAAAACGTTTCTTTGAAAAATGTCGAAAATGATTTCCTCTTTTTGAAAAAGAGGAATCATTTCCGCCGGTTGCCGCTGCGGCCTCGGAGGCCGCCGCGCCGCCGCCGCCGACCAGACGCCCGTCGGCGTCGCCGGTCTCCGCGCCGCCGGCCGTCGGCCGTTGAAAACAATGTTGACAAACGACGGAAATATTTTCCAGTCATTTTAAATCTAGAGCAAAACCGGAAAATCGTTTTATTTTCTGGAAAAATGACTTCTTGGAAATGTTTCCTACGGTAAGTCATTTTCCCTGAACACAAACGGAGATAGCTGATTGTTTATTCAAGGAATTTCAAGACCTCCTGCTGTGTTCTTAAATCAAAGGAACCTCACGTCGTCCCCGTCAAAGAAAACACTCAATAATAATTGGTGATTGGCTATTGAGTTTAGAAAGCGAAAGAAGAGACTCGAAAAACGCGTTTCAAATTGTTTAGAAGAGGTTTTATTTCCTTTCCAAATTATGGGTTTGTCCCTTGTCAAGGCCTTGCGAGATTCCCGTTGAGGAGAAGGGGAGTGCATTGCTAGCTAAGGGTGGTGATCCTAGGGTCGATCTAATTTCTATCTAGAAACATACTCATCGAAATTCTACCGTCGAATCTCCCGATTCTCGATTTTATCCTGAAATCATGCTCACCCCATATTGCTAGCCCAAAATACACATGCTTTGAGTGTGAAAGCAAAGTAAAAAGAAATCATATACATAAAAGAACGCTTTGATTCATTTGGTTTTTTTTTTTTTGTCAGATATATTTGGTCTACTTTAGAAGGTAAATTTTTGATCTTTCATGAAACATAGAGAAAATTAATTTATACAAAAGGTTGGAAAGTGTTAGAAATTTAAGGGATCTTCGTGATTGAAAACATGAGATTCAAATTTCGTTATTTTGCCTATGTGGTTTAATTATTCATCACGGGCTTTTCAAGGGATTCAAATGGCAAGAAGTGAGGCTTGATGGAGGGATTTGGGGCGGGAATGGAAAGTTGGTTTAACTTAGGGTTGTTTCTTTAAATAAAATTATTTTTGAATAGCTATTTTTTGACTTTTTAGTGACTGCACGACGGAAATTAATTTATTTATGAAAATGTTCTTCTTCAATTGAAATAATAAGGAGCAAACGGTTTGCTTTCTATAAAAAGAAAATCACTTTCTTAAATCATTTAAATAAAAAATTAATCATTTTCAAGAAAAAATGATAACGTTCCTTAACAAAATGGCATGTCCAGTATCTACGTATGCAAGGATTAAGGGATGGTTTTGGAGCAGACAAAGAAAAGAGAGTAAATAAAAAAAAAGCCTACTTTAAAACTCTGGAAAATGACTTCCTGAAAAAATGTTTTCCGAATTTTCCGGTGTTTGGGGAGCAAAAAAATATTAACCCTGGAAAAAGATTCCTCTTATGAAACAAAAAACTCTTTGAAAAAGTGTGGAAAAACGTTTTCCTTTTTTTGAAAAGAGGAAATCATTTTCCGCCGGTCGCCGGACGTCGGTCCTCGGCCGCCGACCGCCGCCTATGGCCGCCGCGCCGCCGGCCGTTGCTCACCGCCGCCCCTGCCGCTGGGCGCCGCCCCGCCCAGTTTGTAGGTCCGTGCCGCGGTCACTGCCGCCGGTTGGTGAGTACAAATTAATTGTTTACCAAAAACGACGGAAATTGTTTTCCAGTTCATTTTAAGTATTAGTCCAAACATCGAAAAATATTATTATTTTCTGAAAAATGACGTTGTTGAAAAATATTTTCTCCTAGGAGATCATTTTCAGCGAAACAAACGGAGCCTAAGAGGAAAAGAATCGGCTGTAAATCCAGTTCTCGAGGATCGAGAATCAAATCGAACCGTCCGTCCGGTCGACGGCTCCTTTGCATTTTCTGGGACCGCGCGCCTTTAGTGAGCTCCCGCAGCCGTACACGACAGTACCCGCTCTACCTTCATTTACGATCTCCGCCCGTGAGTCGCTCGGCCGACGAAAGCTCCGTCTCGCTCAGCCGCTTCCGTGCGTGAGTTCGGTTGAGCTTGTCGATGAACAGCCAAAGCTACCGGCTACTCGAGTCAGTGCCGGTTGATAATACTAATCGAGTAACCTATTAGGTTGGCTATAGAACCAAACACCAAACCAAAAACACAACACAAAACCCACACAAAAAAAAAAAAACAAACCACCACCAAAAACCAACACA
>JAGVVM010008281.1:0-16986 GCA_019149425.1 Psidium friedrichsthalianum | reverse complement strand
GAACTCATAGAAAATAAACCATTATAACCTTCAAGTGCCTCGAGGGTAATGCCATATCATATTCATTATATAGAAAGCATAGCAGAATTGATAACAGAATTCCTCACAAGAAAGAGTTCTAACTTTAGTTGAGGAATGTACAAACAAGAAATTATAGCCTTCGTCGAGACTGAATGATATCTGAAACTTCCACAGACTGGGAGAAGCCATCTGCACAAAAATAAGAGGGGGGGGGGGATTTTCATGGTATAATCAGCAGAAAGGAATGTTTCTGCAAAAAAAATAAAAAATTTTTTTTTTTTCCCCGAACATGGCCAAAGATTGTTTCAATATAAACTGCCACCTCAATGACAGACACCATCGCAAAGTATCATTATCAGACTTCAATTTTTACAGTATCCCTGCTGTTACGCTAAAGCTCGTTCACGTTGTTTTTTTGGCACTCTACACTTAAGTGCAATATACAAACGTACATCTAAATCATACCAGCAAAACTAAATTTGAGGAACAGATAAAAAGTTCACATCTAAATAAAGTTCAAAGTTACTGATCATGATCTGGTACTTCTATAGAAGCACGAGCATTCATCTTTGAGCTGATTCCTTACTTTTCATGGGGCTAGAAACTAAAATGAGACATAGCCTTTGATGTCTTTATAAATTCTGTCTCCTAATTCCTCATTTAGAAGCTAAAATCCCTTAAATTTTCCCAGGTATAGAGATCACAGAGAAAGGCTTTTTACATAATGGTGCCTTTGCTATACTTAAAAGATTGCATAACATAAGCGAAGAATCCTTCCCAGTAAAAACTATAAGAATTTCCAAAATTTGAACCCTCATCCTTCGACATGAAATTTTTCCAAACACTAAACGCCATTCTGTTTTATCACACTAAACAGACCGTATGGGATTAGAAACCAATCTAAAGAACAAATAATCAACAGAAATGATAGAATCAGTGCAGAGAACCCGAATTAACCTTTGTCAAGCGTCGTTGCTGTAAGTTTTTTGCACCTTTGGTGGTCTTCCTTATAATATTCCTGTGAGAAATAGTAGCTTTCTAGATGATGTACAGAATATCACAGTAAAAAATAGAATATTTCTAGAATAGCAACCCGGCACTTTTAATGAAGACCTCACCAATGAAAGCATTCAATCACTATAAAATTATCTGATCTGGAAGTCGCCACTTTCTTTGTCTAAATAAAATCAAGTTCCCTTCCTAAGTTCGACAATTGTAGTTTCCCTATCGAAGATCCTGGCATTTACCAAATCTATCTAGTCCATCAAAACATGTGTTTGTAATATATGATGCTAAATGCAGGTAGAATTCAACTGAAGAAAAACCATCCTGATTACAACTAAGCTGAACATGCGACCTCTACAGTCCACAGTCATTGAATTTCATATGTGGCACTTTGACATGCGCCAATGATTATTGACACACTAAACGTGCGATCTTCAGCACCCAATCGTGTGATTTGCATCATCTGGGAGGCCAAACTACTGGGTAAGGCAACTCCACGACTACCACCTAAATGGATCCAAGTCCAACATGTCAAACGTGATATAGGTCCATAGAAACTCGAACAGACTAACACATTTTAAGGAGAGTCCTACTATAACTTAAAACCACAAGTTCATAACTTTGATGATTTTCATTTCGCAAATGTCACTTTCAAAGTGAACTCTTATCCTCATCGAAATACTTTCATAACTTCAAAAACGAACTGTCCAATATGAAGCTTTTTTAACACATCCACACATCCATTCTTTCAACTATCACACCAAACAGAGCTTGACGTTTCACTATAGATTAAAGAAGATGGAATTAAGAAAAAACAAAAAGGGGTATTACCAGAAACACGGATTCGAATCCAAAATGCGAGTCAAAGCAGAATCGAGAACAGCGGTCCTTTCGACTGCCAACGCCAATCACCTCAACGAATTGGGCATCGCGCCGCCGCCGCCGCCCGCCTCCTGGTCGTCCCCATATACGATTCCCCGTTCAATCCTAACTCGTACCGGAAAGGCGCGAGCGCCGGCACTGGAACCTCGCACCTCTCTCCTGAATCTCTCTGCGTCTACGGCGAAGAAAACGGCGGGAAAGGAGAGAGAATGGGTTCGTAGACGACGAAGATAGGGCGAGGCAAGCGGCCCGACGGGTCGTCGCGGTCGAGGGGAGCCGCAACGAGCTGGACATGGCTGACAATGCGGCTTTTCGTCGGGGGTTTTTTCAGGTGAAAATCTCATCTTTGGTGCGAAGCTGACGCAGAAGCTGAAGCCAAGCCGAAAGAGTGGTTCATCTTTTTTGCTCAGACCGTGAATCTCTGAGCTTGGGTGGGGTCAGGCCAGCGCAGCCTTTGTTGATAATTTTCAACCAACCCAGCCCCCGGCAAAATTTCTGTACTGGAAGAATTTAGTTGGGAGAAGTTCTTTAAATGATCCAAGATTGGATTTTGAAACCTATGAGTACTATGTACGTGGTTTTTGAAGACAAGTGTGTATATAAAACAAGACGAAGTTTTAAAGCGTTTTGCACAACTTAATGTTCGACGCAGTTGGTATAGCCGGGGGTGAAGGGAAAGCGGATTTGCGTTGATATGGTACAGCAATACAATTAGCAAACACATACAAGAATGTAAGTCAGCATGGAGTGATAAAATCAACATATGGCTTAGTGAACATTCGTTCATATTGGACTGGCGATTATGTCGGGTTAGATGAGAAAAAACAAACCCGAATTGACTCGACCAGAATCGAACCGCTTGTTTTTTTTATGGTTCTCACCTGATATTGTCCCAGTTCCAATTTCAATTTGCTGGACAAAAAAGTAACGCTCCAATCATGGTTTCCATGTGAGACACATCGATTCATCGAACCAACCTATTTATATAATACACGATCCTAACTTGCTCTGAGAACCATTGACTGCTTCCTCCTCATCCACTGGAGGAGATATTAAAAACTCGATTAGTTCCCCACTTACTTTGGGCCTTGAATCAAAGGTTATGGAGATCTGTATATTCGGTAGGTGCAGTTCCCATCTCAGAGTATATATTTTTCAAGAAGAATTGAACTCCCTACTGTTCTGGACCGTGTGAAAGGAGCCAACTCAACTAGTGACGAACTATATAACAATATTTGACACATCACGTTATCCTTTCGAGCCTATAAGAAGCCCGCAAAAAAAAAAAAAAAAATTAAAATCTATGTATTGCTCGTATGCCATATGATGTATGGTCCCATTTAATTGTATTAGTTTCTCGATAAAACCGGTTCTATAGACTCATCGGGAATTGGATCACAACAATGATTTGGGAGGTTCTCAGGATATCCATGAACAAGCGGGCAGTCATAGTTCTTATTCTGTGAAATCGATTCCTAACAGGCAGTTCTTGATTTTAAGGATGAAAATCACCCATCTTGAAGCCAATCATTCTTAATTAGGGCATAGCCGCCTCGTGAGAGTCGCCAACTCCTCGCACTATGTTGATGTTAGAGTTATATCTCTCGCGAGCTGCATGTGCACCCAACACTTATTCACTTTTGCCACGCGGCCTGCTCCATTATCCCTGTGCGAGACACTTAGGTGGAGTATCCAATGCACATTTGACAACTTAAAAGACGTAGATCGTGGAGGACAAAAAGTAGCAGATTAAATCGCACAACAAGTAAAAACTTCGAATGTCAAACTCGTACGCAACCCTGAAAAACAATCTTTTGGGGCCACGAGGAAAGGGGGAAAACGGCCACAGAGTATTGCGTTGCATCGTTCTATTCATTCCCAACTTACTTCTCATTTTATGTGACAATAATTGGTATTGGAGAAGGCCAACGTAACGGCAAAATTAACGGAGAAAAAATCATAAATATTTTGTATTTGTGCCAATTTAATCCTAAATTTTATGCATTTGTGCCAATTCAATCCATCTGACCAGCGTTGACGTGGACTTTTTAAATAATCTTGTATTATTTTTTTATTTTTTGTGATTCTTTTCTTAAGTTTAGAATTGAATTGACATAATTGCAATAAATTTAAAATTCTTTTTGGTATTTTTCCCTATCTGTTCAATGCCTTGTGGGGGTAACTCTGTCTGATTCACCCTTTCAAGCCATTAAGATATCTTTGCCTCGTTTATGCCCTTTTATATTCATCTTAATCCGACCTAGCTCAAGAAGATCATATTGGATTATATACCATGTTGGACTTCTAATCCTTCCAGAGTAACAACAAAAGGCAAATATAAAAATATGAAGGTACAAATTTTGTCGGTGGACGATTGGCACAAACTCTCGATTCTCTAACAGAATTACACAAATTATGTCCACGGAATAGTTTTTTGAGCGGACTTTCAAACGTGCGAAAGAAAAGGCACGCATTTATGCTCTAGGACAATTTTGGCTTCTGTTACTTCAGTGGTCGATGAGCGCCTACGATCGTCAACATGTCGATTCACATTGCACATCTCGCCCATGGGTCGATTGACAAAGTGGCCCAGAGCATATAAATGAACGATGGTGTGTCATTATGGAGCGAATGATCTAATAGATGCTAGAGCAATATAACGTTGCATTGGTAAGATGATCTAGCCCACTCGTTATTGCTTTCGATAAGCACTATTGCAAAGTGCAAAGAAATGATATGGTTTTCTTCACTTCTGACGCTATTTAAGTACGATAAAACAAAATTAGACAAAATTGTCCCCTTGGCATACAAAATATGCCTTTTCTTGACGACATTTGACCCGTTTTTGTGCCAAAATAACCTTATTGGCATAGGTTTATGTCTTTTCTAAGGCATTACTCAATGAGTCCTGAATTTATGATACATATATAAATTCATTTCTAAATCTTTATGCAGAATTCTAGTTTCAGTCCTTTCGATCAATTTCTGGAAGGAACTAGGTGATGTGGTAGTTTAGTTATTGCGACCATCCTATACGACACAAGGTCACGTAAGTGATTTTTGGGAAAAATTGATTAGAAGGGTTACATTAGAATTTCACAGAAATATTACAAATAAATTGAAAAATTAAAAAAATTTAAAACTAAATTGGTATGTGTACACTAAGTTTAAGACTTGTCCCACTACGACATTATGTGCTCTAGTTGTCCTAGGGATAAAAATTCCGAGTCCTTTTTTTTTTTAATGTTAAGCCTAACTAACAAGAGACTGTTGAATAATAAGGCATGCCTAGATTGACTTTAATTTGCTTACATTCCATTTAATCTTATCTTGTGGCTCCTCACTTTGAATTCTTTTTAAATCCAAATTCCTGAAATTTCACAACATTCAAGTGTTGGCACGTAGGTTCACTAACAAATTTTTTCATGATTTTTCAGAAAATTTGAAATAACATTTCAGAAAAAAACAGTGCGAACAAAATATATTGTAGTCTAAAGCAAAATACTATTATCCATCTTATAAAGAAACTATAGTATAAAAGAAGTATGTAAATGCGTTATAAGGCAACGTAGAAGGACAGTTTAGATAAGATCCTTTCGAGCACGCCCAACGTGCATGGCCTCATAATTGACTCGTCTCGGCCCATTTAGCGTGGGCTAGTGTGGTACTTGTTGGGAGTCTAAGGACGATTTAAGTTGTCACATCTACTCACGTTATAGATACAAAACAAGACAAAATGCTTCCCCGTGATGTCCTTCTGACCAAGCATCAAGACAACGCATGTAAAATCTGTAACTGTTGAAGTTTGAGGTCGGAACTCTTTGACTTCTGACATTCCATGGGAGGAAAGCGCCACAAGGGTAGGACACTACAACTTGCAAAGTGATGATTAGAGGATGATTAGACGCGAGGATTGTTCTTATCGTGTCATAATCTTGTTTACGCCGGTTCTTTTTGGGCTTCGAAATACGATTAATGGAGATCATGAGAAAAGTATCAAAAAAGTCATAAACATATTGTATTGATATCAATTCAATCTTAAATCTTTCAATTAGATCAATTTAGTCATAAATCTTTTTCATTTGTACCAATCATTCTACCCAACCAATTTTGACTGAAAATCACTGACGTGAATGACAATCGTCTTAGTGGCGTGATTGACACTAATGTGGATTTTTTAAAATATTATTTTCTTTGCTTTTTTTTCTTGGCTTTGGCCGGCGAGAGTCGCCAACAACCCTTGCTAGCCATTAGGCAAAGGCCAACCAACCCTCATCGGCACTAGCGAGGGCCAGCAAGCCCTTGAGGGTCATGGCCTTTGCCAGATCTGGGTGAGGGCTACCTCGTCCATTGATAACGAGGCTAGTTGGCTCTTGCGGTCAAAGCCAAAGTGAAAAAAAAAGAATAATTGAAAATATTTTTTCAAAAACTGTTATTAAAAAATGTCCATATTAGCAGTGGTCATATCACGTAGAAAGGCAATGTGCACATCAGCGATTTCTAGCCAAATTGGTGGATGGACTTAATTAATACCAATGTAAAAGTAAGGCTAAATTGGTCCAATTAAAAAGTTTATGACTAAATTAGTATCAATGCAATAGGATCATGACTTTTTTGGTACTTTTCCCTGAAGATTATTATAGGTATAGACGATAGATTAACCTAACTTAAACCACAGCATCATAATTTTTATCATCTTGGGATGTTTTGAGTAGCAGAAAGATCTTATCGGTTACTAATCGACTTGAATAATCCAACTCGTGACTTACACAAATCAAGAAAATTACCAATGAAATGCTAAAATTATTGCTATTGTGCTAATTCAGTCTTAAATCTTTCTTTTTTGGTCAATTATGTCCTAAAATTTTTGTATTTGTACTGATTCAGTCCTTTCAACCAAAATTGATTAGAAATTGATGACATAGACGCCGAGTGTCTATCGTGTGACGACCCAAATAGAGTTGTAGTATCCACCAAGGTACCACTTACTAAGTACATACTCTTCTTTGATATGATATTAAATACATTATCTGGTGCATGCGAGAGACCTAATGAAAACAGGCTATCATACAAATACATCCACAAATGTAAACATGCCACCTAGAGGGTATGGCCTCAATAGGGCTTCACTACTAATACCTAATATAAGCAACATTCACACATGATGTGACGTCCTAATTTTTCGTCGGATGAAATTTAAAAGCAGAATAGAATTTATCGAGCTCGGAATTATAACGGAAGTGAATTTGGGATTATTATAGTTAGTGTGGTGGATTATGAAGTTCGAAATTGTTATTGAGCGCGACATCTTAAGTGGACCATTGGTGAATTTTATCAAGCATTATGGTACGTGATTGGTGCGACACGAAATTGAGATTCACAAGCTGACTGTCAAATGCATTGATTAGGGCCATTGGCATTGGACAGACAGACGGTCAAGAGCCCGCAAGGCTTGATTGTGTGGTTCTATTGCTTGCATGTTTAATTTTTTTGCAGGACTTAACAATTATGAGGCTCCAATAGCTAGCTATTGTAACTCAATTGCTCTGAATGTGATTGAAGTGGTGCGAAGTGTACATTGAGGTTACAGAGGCATTTGGCTGTGGGGCCTTAAGGATTTATTCGTGAGCCATTGTGGTTGATGATGTTGTGATTGATTGATGTCTTGGGTAGTATATGAATTATGTAGCTAAATTGTGTCTTTAGGTGAATTGTGATTACATTGTCGATTGAACCCGTGTATCTTGCTCTGGTGGCCATTGATGTGATTTACCCCCTGATATTACGATAAGTGGATGATTTAGTCATTTGGAGTAGTACTTTATTTGCGGCTCACTCTCATTGTCACAGATTTTTAAACGTAGCTACCAGAGATAATGTCGAATAGAATTGTCTAGCAATGTAGTAAATGGCGCATTTGGAACAGTTTGAGGATTATACCGGAGAGAGCTAGCAGTGAGATCCTAAGTGACTGTCATATTTATTAAAAGTCAATATAATCATAGTATATATATATATAGGGACACACACACAAAAAAAGTATTTGGTAAATCTGTTAATTGGTATTGCTGTCTGTGTGTAGCTTGTCTATGAAAGGCCATACCCTATAAGCGTGTCTAGCTTGTGTTGAATGAATTGTATGTTGTTGCCCTCTTTTGTCAATAATCTTTCGCATGCATCGAATATACTCTATATATAACAAGAAATTAAAACAGAGCATGCTAGCAAGAAGGTAGCACCCTGGGATGCTACAGGCTCTGTTAGGTATCTCTAGGAAGGATGTAACCATTCATCTTTGTGCCGAGAAGGACGCTATGGCCTAAGCTAGTACCGAGGCGGGTTGTTGCACATGAACAAGATTATCTCATACCATAAACGACTGATGCTTATAAGTTATATATAGTTAGTTACATCATTCATTTTGAATCCGACTGGGATTACACAAAAGTTAACTCCTCTCAAGCTATAATCCCCATCACTATCCAACACCATCACCATAGCATACTCGCTACTCTTCCCCGTTATCCTCACTAGATAGCTAATCCAAAAAGAGTTTAATCAATGGGGGTGAGCTAAAGCTCCACAAGTAAAAGTCTAACACGTTAATAATCCAATATGCTAATTTCATAGAGAACATTCCTGATTTCACAATATAACTAGATAGACATAATACGATATGAGCACATAACTCTCGACCACCAATAACGCAATGCTATATGTCATGTGCATGAGGGTTTACTACTGATTGCATTTCAAAGTCCACACCCATCTAATAGCACTACCGATTTGCTGAATGGCTCATGTGGGTCACTTCTAGTGTGCTTCCCGGATTTCTGCGATCACCATGTCCTCAGACATTTCGGCACACTCTCCAAACTTCTGTGGATCGCCATGTCCATAGGGATCTCAGTCCAAGGCTTTCCTTGAATTCAGATAATAGTGGACCTCTCTAAATACACACAACGGAGGCAACCTAATTTTCAAGCCCGGCTCCCACGGGGCTTCATCAGCATTACTCATCGAAGGCATCATATCAATTCAATTCTTGAAATGCAATGCTTTAATATGCTCATGTTGTGCCACGTGACTCATCTCAGCTCATCGGACAACAAGTAATTATGTATCACGGCATTAGACATGTTCAATTCAATTTATAATGCATTGTCAAGATAGTAGATACTCAGATCAAGTCATCCAAAAACTAAAAGTAAACAAACCAATCTCTGAATTGTACTATCCCTTCTATAGGGCTCACGGCTGAACCATCTCATTCACGGCCAGTCTCATCTTGTTGCCTATTTTGATGATTCGATCACCAATTTCTTAATTCGACAACCAAGACATTGATCAACAAACAAGTAATTCAAAGTCCATTAAACATTGACACAAGCAGAACCAAACCCTGTAATATCCAGTCCTCCTCATTTCATCATCCAATTCAACTATTCATCCTCTAATTTCACTCATCTTACCCTCAAGGAGATCAATTGTGCTCATATCTAAGACAAACAAGCTAATTCGGCACATCACATAACCAAACTGAACACATCTCTCGTGGCCTTCACTGTTCGCCACCCCTTTTCGACAATTTAACCACCAATCCTACTCACCTGGCGTTCTAGGACATAAACTAAATCCATAGGATCAACATGCACAACCCTCAAACACTTCCAAGCCGCAATCGTAACCCATCTTATGTAATAACCACATTTCGTGCTCAATTTTGACCATCCAACTACATTTCCCCGAACCTAACTCATAGAGATGTCAATCAAGTTATCTATAGCTAATTGCAAGGGAGATTGGCAATGCACAATTGAGACTAGCAATTCAAGAGTTTGACAAGTTAGAAGTGTACTCGCGTCAAGTCCTCACACAAAAGATCACCACGAATCTATCACCACGTTGCAACCAAGCACATCCTTCCTTCCTCTTGGCACAAGCAAAATCAGCAAACAAAGAAGAATGAAGAGGAAGATCGGGTCAGCAACAGGACGAGGGTGCCATAGGGTGGGAAGAGGGAGAGAGTGTGAGGGAGCCTTAGGTTCGCATCCAAAATGAGGGAGGAGAGAGAAAATGAAGCTTATATAGTGGGATGGGAGTAACGTGCATGGATGACACTTGTCCCTCATGCCCCCCTTGCTTCCCACTTGTCCAATCACACTTGACACTTGTCCATCATGCATAATTCCACTTCTCCTTGAGCCCATTAGTATAATTCTCACTAATTGTTCTAATTTTTCACATAATTAAGTTTATGTGACCAAAATAAATACAAGACGTGCCTTATCCTCTCGTCAAATTGTTTCACATCATCAACCAAAGTGCCTTACTCTACTATTCTGCTTGTACTTCTAATCTAGAGAAACTCGGGTTGTTACATTCCGACCGTCAAACATGGCACTGTCGGTGTTAACGTGGATTTTTTTCTTCAAATATTTTTAAAATTTTCTATTTTTCCTTTTTTTTTTGGCTAATGGCCACAAGGAGGTTGTCGAGCCTTGGTTGGAGGTCAGTAGCCTCCTATAGGCCATTGGAAAAAAACATGAAAACATAAAAAAGACAAAAAAATAAAAATAAAAATGCAAAAAAATTAGAAAATTAAAAAGGTTTCATGTCAACGTTGGTAGTGCCATGTAAGAAGGCCAGTGCACATGATATTAATTTTCGATCAAAATCGGTCATAAAGACTGAATTGGCATAAATACAAAAGGTTTAGAACTCAATTGGCAACTAAATAAATGCTCGGAACTGAATTGGCACAATAACAATAGGTTTAGGATTTTTTGGTAATTTTCCCTATGCAACACGAATGGTTCATTGCATACTAATAGCCTGTTACACACGTCTCTAGCTTCGATTGAAATCGCCTCCATTTATTTCACCAAAAAGAGTGATTTAGACAATATTTTCTTAAAAATAATTGCTTATATTGCTTGAAGTAATTAGTCAATAAAAATTGATTTCACATAGGAGAAAATATACGTTTATACATTTTTGCTAGTGATGAAAATATTTTCCTTCATTCATTTTTATAATTGATACAAGCGATCGTTTTTTTTTAAAGTTAAATTATTATTTTTCACGAAACAATCAGAGATCTTTCAAGTAGGTTCAAAGCACATTTGAGTCAGTCATGGCTCACTCCTACATTTACGAACTCATTTTTTTTTTTTGTTTCACTTGGTAAATTATTAGCACTCCATGTTGACCCGGACCAAATCCATTTATGAGTCCCCGGCTCCTTCCGTCCTAGCCACCACGCCGCATGCCACCATCTTATGTATATTTAGTAACCTCTACCCAACATATGGTAAATTTGATAGATGCCAAGAATAGTTACAGAGAATTATGGCCTGCATGGCAACGATTTTGGTCCAAAAAAGTAATTATGATTAGAATTGATTTTTTTCTAATTTTATTGTTTGGATGAGTTTTAGAGAATCATAACATGTTTGGTAACTGGATAAAATTTCTGTTCTTGGAATAGAAACGCGTTTGTTAATTACACAAAATTTTTGTTCTCGAAAATAATTCATCTTCTCAATTTTTGTCATTTAAGTCAAATAACTACGTAGTTACTTTGTAAAATTTCATCCTGCATTTTGAATTAATTAAAGTTTAATTCATATTGATTCTCTTATGTAACATATTGCATATAATATATTTTCATGCTATTTCGTCTAATTATCGTGTCATAACAAGTTATTTTAAGCTTAAAAAAGGAAAGACTATGTTAGGTTAATGTGTGATTTCAAATTAGATTGGGATCTCCTAAGCCTATACCAAATCTCAACGAGTGAATATCAAATTCAATCTTAGTGTGATCGGTGACATATGTATGTGTATATGCAAATGGAGTCACCATCAGCATTTGAGGAAGGTAGATTGAAAACCTTATTAAGCGGTCAGGAGAAATTGTTCGATTTTACGCAATCAGAGAAATCCAGGGTCCAATGACTTGTTTACATTGGTGTTTCCACAATTGCCCTTTCGGTACCAAAGTTGAGTATTTTCTAAATGTGTTTCATGCAAATTTTCATTTCATTTTTAAACCTATGAGATAAGCTAATGTTAATAGTTCACCTAGGTTGTTTTTGTCTTTTTCCAAATTTTCTAAAAGTAGACTAAGTTTGAAGTACCTAAACCTGTGGTAATCACAACCAATAAAATCAAGTGCACAATCAAGAAATCGTAATATTGACAAATCACATCATAAAACCCTAATAAAGCCCTAAGAGCTTAGAGAAATGTGGTTCGAGTTTAATTTAAAAAATATTTATGATTTTCCTAACCAAATAAACAAAACCTATGAAAACCTATGTAAATCTTGGCCCAAAATTACCCATGATAAATGAGGTTCAAACAGCTATTTAATGTCTAAACTTTCTTCCCGATTGTTAGGACTTTTTCTAAAATTTTTATGATTTTTAAGACATTGCTTCTAATTTTTTTTTAGAATATCTTTTTTTTTATTATATTATATATTTTTCTTTTTTTGAACAATGAGACCTCTATTTCTATTTAGGTTTTCGCCTGGGGTTTGAAAGTGATAGAGAAAAAATGTGGAAAAGGAAATAATGTGAGAGACTATTGTGAAATTATCATTTGTTTTGTAATTCTCAAAATGTGATTTCTTTGTTTTTTTTCTTAGAACCAATTTTTTCTTTTGTTTTTGTTTTGCTCTAAAAACTATTTTGACGGTGAATGAAAATCAGAATTAGAATGTGTGGTGACATTTACATTTATCAAACATTAGATTCTACATGTTGTTGTTTTCTCTTCCACCTTTTAAGAAATAGAATCAATTTAGAGAACCTAGAAATTCTGTTGTCATTGCAGGTCCTTTCCTAAACTCGAAGTTAGGGTTATTGTTGATCAGTTCCAAATGTTGTTACAACCACAAGAAAAAGGTCTCGGCATAATCAATAATACTAGTAATTTTCATGATTGAGTGCACCTAGGGGCCCAAGTCGTTTTTCCGTGTGCCAACCACAACTGGGGTTTACCCGATTACTTGACAGAGCCTTTCCGGATTAACCAATCCAAAAAAATAGGATCGGGACATTTGGGTTCTGCATGCAAAGCGGTGACGTTCTACCGTGTGCCTCGATAAATTCAGTTCCCATTTTTTAAGAACCACGAGTTCCTAAGTAAAAAAACCCCTTACACGAGGATTCTTTTTTTCTTTTTTTTCCCGGTTTTTTTATTAGTATTAGTACGGTTTTTTACACTTGCTTATTTTTTTATTAAAAATAAACCATAAGGAATTGCCCTATTTTTTTTTTTTTTTAGGTTATTTAGCTATTTCAATCCACTCTACCATAACGCTTACTAAGCAAGGCACGCGTGTCAACTCATTTTGGGTTAGTGGTGTTTACCTCGTCATAGTCCAAATCTTCACCACGGAGCCTAAGTTGAAGTGAATATATTTTTAACGCACCATTGGATTTTGTTTCTTTTTGCTTTCCTTCGAGGTTCATGATCTTGAAAAATAGTTTTTTGAAAATAGGTAGACCTTGAAAACGTTGGCTTTGTTATCTTGTGGGGTATGACTAAAAAACAGCGAAACAGAGTACTAGTCAACAAGAAAAAAAAAGGGGAGGGTAGAAGTCAAGTAGACTCTGGAACCGGAATGAAAAATTCTGAAGGGTCCTAGGTTTTTCCAAAATAGGTTTTCGAGAATAAACTATACTCTTTTTTTTGGTGTGGTTCCTTCTAGGGTTCGGTCGGTGTTCAAATAATTTTTAGAATTTCTTATCTGGTCTTATACACTAAGGGTAGAGGTTTATGCGGTCCCTAGGTACAGGACTTCCCGCATCATTCGGCCTTCTTTCTTTATGCTCACAACTACTTGGAGTGGCTACACATATTATATATTGCTATATGCATAAACTTAGTACCGACTGAATAAAATTTGAGGGTAGCAAATCTTTATTTTCCTTTTTCGTTCACTAAGGGACATTATGGCGATCTCCAACGACATTCATTTACTTATTATTGGGTCGATAGTATGTGATAAAATCCCCTTTACCGATTAGCTTTTTTTTATTCTTAGGACGCTAAATCCTTTTTTTTAACTTATTTTCGAATATGCTTCCCACAAAAATAGCTTACTATATCCACATCATTAAATGCGCTTAAATTTTTTGTATCAAATTTGGCATTGTTTGAAGTGGAGGACTCTCCGTATTTGGCAGTCATATGACGACTTTTGAACTGTGCATTAAGCAAATAATCTTCCTCCCTACTCTTGACAAAAAGAACTTAGTTAACTAAGCCCTCCGAAATGGCACATTTCCATTAAGCGAATCCCATCATAACACTGGTTTTCTCGTGGATCCTCTGGTGCCCTGATTGTTCCTACCAAGAATATCAAACGACTTCTAAATGGATATTACGAGGGCCCAATACTCGCTATGCTTCGTAAACAACTTCAGCTTTTGTGTTTCGATCTGCAAGACATAAACTCGCTTCTTGTGCCGTGCTTTAGGCGCAAAACACAATCGTTCAGTCGGTGCTTTTCTGATTTTTTTTTTTTTTTGAGATTTGGGTTTTGCTTTTGGACGATTGAGTACGGGTGAGCAGGACTTGTAAAAGTTGAGCCTGCCCGCCTGAAGGATGTTCGATGAGACGGCTTCAAGGTGGAAAGTCGAGGATCGACCCCGGTTGGTTAGAAGATCTAGCTCTAAGGTTGGAGATTCGTAATTGACTCCAATCTTTTGCTGCTCTTATGTGTATGATAATGCTGTGCCTTTCCGGCGATTTCACTTTGTATTGTCTTTTTTCTTTTAAATGTAACGAACATACCATGAAAGGTTCCATGGGTTCGTCTGCTGCGAAATATGACCGTAACTGATGCACTTAAGGTTGTTTCTCTTTTCTTGTGATTTATTTTTTTTTTTTTACCAGCTGTCGTAGGTCTCGTTGGATTGGAATTGTGATCATGTATAGTCACTTCGAAGGTCATGTCATCTCGTGTGCTCTGTTTTTTTGTTTTTTTCTGCTCGTCAACTAAATCTCGATACTCAAGTTTTAAGCCGGTGACTATCGTATATTGCGATCGGTTAATTTTGGAGGGTTTACTAGATATTTATGCACACAATATCTAGCAGTCACTAAATACATTAGGACACAAACCGGATGGTCTGTTATTTGAATTTTTTGTTTAGATAATATCGGCTACTTCAAAAAGATTCAAAGGACGGATTCCCTGCCATGACCTGTGTAAGATTTTGTTTTATAAGTCACCACTATCAAATTTGTGTTGCTATAAAGTTTAAGTGTTTTGTTAGAGGAAATTTTGGTTGGTTTACTGTATTGATCATTTATGCTTAGTCCTTGAACGTAAATTTATTGATCCAATTGAGTCTTCTTTACATTTATTATAAGTCAGTATTGTCAATTAAGTCAAGAATTTTTTCAATTTTGCCCAAAATTAGTCCTAAATCTTTTGATCCTCTCTTGGCGGAAATGTCTTCACGATTTTTGTAGTCCTTATAGCCTAATTTTTTGCTTGGAAATTGCTAACTTATATTACGTCAAACACTATTTTTGTCAGCGGGAAAAGTGTCCCGAAATGGGGGACTCCGTTGGAATTGTCTGGTAAAAATTTAGAACTATAACTGATTTCGAAATTTAAATATAGTGTTCTTTTGTGGAACTCGATATATTGGCATCCGTCTTACAATATGAGTAGGATGTGTTGTAGGACATTTCCCCAAACATTCATACTTTTCAATTATCTATAGCGCATGCTTATTTAAAGTTTTTAACAACTTACTATTTATATTGCCCCCAATATCGATTTTTAAGGTACGGCAAATCTAACTCCAGATTGGATCTTAACCAAAAGATATCTACGTTTTGTTTATAAGGAAACTTTTGTATAAGATTTACATTTAAAGCAATCTCAGGACCATTTAGAACCACATTATCTTTGTTAATCACAGCCGTTTATTGCAACATTTACCGCTTTCTCCCCATCTTATCCAAGGTGCCACAACTAGTTTTTTAAAAGAAAATGTTTGTTTGTGAATCTAAGAGTAGGGAAAATCTCCTTTTGTGTTTGTGCCTGTTAAAGTTACATCCGTGTGATCTTCCTGCAACCCCCCCCCTCTGACCATATTAATTTATCGAGTCAATAATCTCTTCGTTAAGCCCTCTGTAGGAATTCCTGATCCGACAGTATAAATCCATTCACACCCCCGAGACAAAAAGCCTCTAGGCTTCGCGCTATAAATCGCTGTCCTGTAAACCCTGCAATACACTTTGTTTAGCTTGTGGTTTGCTCCCTGTGCTTATTTGGGATCTATCTATTGATTAAAGATTCTTGATTAAAAAGCAAAAGATTCCCCGAGAATCCTTTTAGTTGAGGGTCCCCCCCCCCCCCTCCTTTTTTTCTCCTTCCCCCCCCCTCCATCGAAGGTGTTCCCGATAGATGTTGTCGTACTGGCTATCCTCGGTCCCCCCTCCCCACCAGCTTTCGCCTCCGTCAACCCCCCCCCACTCCCCGCACACCCCACCCCAACCCCCGATTACCCCCCATTAGGCCTTCTTAAATTACCATCAGAACACACCCCAACCAACCCCTCCCTTGACCTCCCCCCCCCCCCCCTCCCTTCCCCCCCCCGTGACAAACAAACCCCCCCAGTGTAACGCGCTTCTCCACCACACCGTCTAATGTCGTCGCTCCCCCCTCCCATCCCTAGATAAACTGAGGCACAAATTTTACTCTGTCATGATTCCTTCCTCACGGGACACCCCGCCGCAAAAAACTGGCTCTTCTATCGACCCCGGGTATCAATCTCCCGTCACATATAGTGTGACCGCTCTTTAGTCGCCCCCCCCCTGATATTCCCCACCGTTTGGTAAAGGCGGCCACCCTCTCACGCCACCTTGCAACGTAAGGTCCGACGACAGGATCCCCCGGCTAATCTTCCCCCCGGCATTAAGACCAGAGTTCCCCCGAGCCTCCAGAAAATGAACTTTTTCAGAGTTGATTGATAATCGGCACTTTTGTCTGTTTAAAAGTAAAAATCCTTAAAGAAATGTTGATCGACTTGCGATCTGTCTCAT
>JAGVVM010008280.1:0-13458 GCA_019149425.1 Psidium friedrichsthalianum | reverse complement strand
TCAAGACAGCTCCGTGATAATGTATTGCTTCTCTATTGTCTTTAGATGCTTTGACTGATCCCATTATAGATTTTTCATCCTGCAGCTGCTTCGCTTAATTAACATTCTATATGGGGAGTGTATTTTTCCAACTGCATCCCACTGAAAATTACGGTCCCTGGTGATGATGCAACTATGCCACTAAGGCGGTCCTGATTTGCATTGTTTGCAGGTAGCAGCCCCGAATGAATTATATCTATTGATTGGAGTACTAAACACATTGTATATTAGTAAAGTGACCTTTTTTCTGTTTTGAACGAGAAACAATAAGTTCTTGAAGGCGTGAGATTTGAAGCTCTCTTTAGGAGGTCCGAGTTATTGTTAGAGTAACAAAAATGCTTCTGCAGGGTTTTACGTTCCGATCCCTCATAAGTATTCAATTCTACAACATTTGAATACGCCGATTGGAAGTGGTTGATATTGACTCAACATTAACTGATGATCCTATTTTTTGTAGCCAAGGTGTTTCAATTAATTGGTGAAGTAATATGCACCTCTTTAAAATTCATATTATCTTATGTGTACTTTGTAGTTAGTAATCATGACTAAATGCTTGGACATGTAACACGTTGGTCTTTGATTGATCCAACTACGTGCAACAGCTACTCCTTTGCCAAAGACGATGAACATGGTGATTTTGACCCACCCTAATGATATTTGTACTTCAGTATTCGGATTATGTGACTGGTTTGTACGAGTGGCTTGCCTAGGCCCTCTCTGAAGGATTCCATTATGGAAAAACTTGTGGCTGAGGTTAACTTTAAGGATGCTCCTAAAGAGTCTGGTTCTGCAATTTCGTTTCCCAGGTAGTTCCGCTCCTTTCATGTTTACTTCTAGTAAAATTCTACTTTCTTTCATGTGACGAATAGTAACGATAAAGAAACTAAACGGGCTGCCAATTGTTGTGACAGATGACCTCGTTCCTGTCAAGTTCGTTTATGTTTTAATGAAGGGAACCCAAACAATACACAATTGCCCCAGTTTGGTATAATTTGGTTTTTCAGCTTTAACAAACACGAACAGCCATGGAACTACAGATTCAATAGCATTTTGGAGTTACTCTAAACTGCAAATTAGGCCGCGCTGAACTTAACTTTCTTCTTAAGCCATTGCTCATGGATTGTGGTCTTGCTTTTTGCCAGGATAGAGATGCGTCTGAGAAGTTTGCTGACCTTTGAGCGCTTGAGGAGAGGGTGAAGAAGATGGTTGCAAGAAGGCAATGTTGTTTGTTTGCGCAGGAGGTGAGCCTCGACGACAATTATTCACGATAAAAGCTAAAGATTGATCCTGCCATGGTTTCTCCTCCGCCTCTACGAGAATGGGTGTTTATACACTTTGACGCAAGCTAGTGGAATGAGTACCGCCTCGCCGCCTAGCTAATGCATTACTACATACTGCAGCTCTGCGTTTATGGATCGAGCGTGTAACGTTCTGGGTGGAGAAAGCATTTATCGGATCATGATTAGAGATCATGTGTATTAAGGCAGTTTACGAATTCGGCATCATGAATAAAATCGGGTTCTTTTTTCATCCTGCATATATACAATCCAAGTTATGCAGAGTTTGTTTGATCCTTTTGTTATCTGAGAACCAGGAAGTACTACTTTTAAGGTGTATGATACTCTCTCTCTCTGTCTCTCTCTCATGTAAGATGAAGACAATGTTGTCTTCACCTGAAAAATGGCTTGAAGCACAAAAATCCTGAGCTTGTTGGCCATGCTGGGAGCAACAGCCCGGGTCTCCTGAGGATGTTGGTCAACTGAGGTAGCAGTTATTAGAGTCCAATGACATTATTAAGACCGTTATATTCTTCAGCAAAGAAGAAAGAAAGGAAAAAAAACATAGCCATTACATTTTTTTTTTTTGGGTGTCTCTTAGACACGTGACAGAAACATGGTTAAGGTTCATTTACAAGAGTTGTGGATCGGGCGCTACTGGATCCGACCATCTTCTTGTTTGGAGATGACGAAACTAATTTTCTTTTCTTGTGGCAAAAATGTTTTATAATTCATAAAAAGGTCTTCTTGTGTATCTCCTGTTCGTATCGAAATTTGTTATCCGACACAGCTCCTAAATCTAAATTTGCGAGTCCGCCGGCTGGTGTACTTTTCTTCTGACTTTTTTGGATTCCTTTCTGTTGATTACGTTATTCTGCTTGTTTGCTGTTATGTTCATCCAAGTTAAAGATCTAGCGACATCTTTGCCTGAAAGACATTTCATGCGAGGATGAAAAAATTCCGTTGATACATTCTCCCATCTTTTCCAGGAAAAAGGAAAGAGAAAAAGTTTGACAGAGAAAAAAAAAATTTTGACAGAAGAAACCAATACGGCCTGTGACTTGGTCTGCGTAAGTCAGTCAGTCTCGCTTGCATTTCATTGTTCACACGAGCCTCTCCTCCTTCACCCAACTACTCATCGGCAATTACACTTGGTCTCTCTCTCTCTCTCTCTCTCTCTCTCTCTCTCTCTCTCTCTCTCTCTAAGAACAGTGTTGACATTACATCACAATTTTTGCAGACCACCAAAGATTTTACAGACAAACCTTAATCTGCCTAAAAGGCAAAAACCGCCCCCCAAACCCCGAACACACTTCTCTCTCTTCCCTTCATCGTTTTCATTGATTGCCCAGAAAACAGAGGCAGCGAGCAAGAGCATTTACTTTCTCTACCAGAAACAAGAAAAAAGCAAGACCCTTTAAAGCTTTGTTTTTTAGCAGTCAGAAAGATAAAGTTTTGCACCCTGCACAGAATCCAATACTCACTGAGTGCATAGATTTCTCCGTTTCACTGTCCCCCCTGTCTCCCTCTCTCTCTCTCTCGGTTTCTGCAATTCTTCTTTACTCTCTCTGCGGCTGCACTGAACCCATCAACATTTCAAGACTCTTCTTCTCTCTCTCTCTCTCTCTCTATTTTTTATTTTTGAGAGGGTCAAACAATAGCCGGAAATCTGCCACAGTCGCCCGTTAAAGTAATTACAGCTCTCTTACTTACCCGTGAGCTGTTCTTTCATTATCTATTTTATATTAATTAAAGGTTGCGACTTCTGCATTGCATTTTCTTGGGTGTGTCATGTGTTATCAAGATCAAGCTTCTGAAAGGTACTTCATTTTTTTGTCCTGACGATCTCTTTGATGTCATCTGCATTATTGTGATCAAGCTGTCTCCTTACTTTTATGGGTTGAAGCCAGATTTTTTTTTCTTTTTTCGGATACCTGTTTTTCCATATGTTCAGCTTTTCTGTATGACATGATTTTTGTTTTAATTTGCTTTTCCGAGTAAGTTTTTCTTTGTCTTTCTTTTAGGCCTCGATAAGGATCGCATGGCCATGGAAAGAAGGAAATGGAATGTCATCCCATTTTTGCTAGGTTAGAAAGTTAATGCTCCTCTTTGAAGGTACAGAGCATCATCCTCCTTATAATGGAGAAATGAAAATGGTAAGTGAAAAAGTGGCGTGAAGATTTTCTTTAGTTGAAAAATAGAGTTTCAAGATGCATTTTCTTTTTGTTTTTAACTTTCGTTATTATCTTCGCAGAATACATTTTGCTGGATGCTCTTGAAAGGTGAGAAATCCATGTCTTGGTATACAGAAAATTCAGAGTGGCCTGCTTTAGTAATTAGGAAGAAGCTATACAAGCCAGTGCCTAATTTGAGTTTTACAGTAATTCTTGGTTTATGTTCTTCATTTTTTTTTAGTATTATGTATTGTTCTGATCTAGCCTCACCTTGATAATGAAAGTTCATTTGTCAGTACGGTCTGATCAATCAAGTTTAGCATCTTGGGGTCGAAACAGAATTGATAAAGGCAGTGTCAACATATACTTTTGACATATGCCATGGATCCATTTCTTGAGAGTTCCAATTTTTCGTTCAGATGGTTCTAACACGTCTCAAATCAGTAGTTTGACATTTTCTCTCCTGATTAATCTTCACAAACAATTATGGCATTTAAAGAGAAGAGAAAGGTAGATTTATACCACATGGTGGATCTACTGTTATAATGGCAGTGGTTGGCCTGGGGATGATGATGTCCTGATAATTAACGCGCACAAATTCTAGTCTCTGATGGGCAATCTTTGGCAATACTTCTCAGGTAAATGATTCTTGACTGCATTTCGTTGAAAGCTAAAGCAAGCATTTTACTGCTGGAGAGTTATGGGAAGGAGAAGGGATTTATATCAGTCCAAGCATCCATTTAATGCATACCGTAAGAATTGGCTCTCACTCTCATTTGCATCTTTCGTTTTGACAAATCTCCTGATTCAAGATTAATAGCAGACTTGTCTGGCTTCATCCATGCATGATAAATGGTTACCGTTGAAGTGCCATAATTGGATCAACTGATTTAACCAACTTTGGATACTGCTATAATTGAAAGGGACATACATGTGATTTCATGGCAACGTGACAAGGCTGATATGATTAGTTTCCTTATAGTCCTAGACTTTCTTTTAGAATAGTACAGGCAGTAAATTGCCAATGTTTAATTTGTAGTATCCCATGCTTTTCCCGATGTCAGCTTTTGAGGCTTTGTGTGTGGGATCATGGGAACCTGTGGAGTCAATAAGAATTAGCCATGGAAGAATGACCATATGCACCGTCGATGACCAGTACACAATCGAGGAAAGTGGACCTTTCACTAACGTACGGATAAAGTCACGTCAAGCAACGTTATCTGACTGCACCTGCTTTTTGAGGCCTGGGGTGGACATATGCGTGCTTTCTCCTAGCGAAAAATCAGATGGCTTTGGAGAGCTTCAAGAGCCTGTAAGTTTGCTTGCTTGTTTGGTAGCGTTCTCTCTTGGAGCATTATTGCTTGGCTATTGTTCTCGCTGTGTTTGTACAGTGAGCTCAATGCGTTGTTTGTGCATTAGCGCTGTCTCTTTCACTCAAGCAACTAAAAAGGTTTCCTTTTCAATGCTACTACTATTTAGTACTCCTTTCCCCAGAACATAACTTGATTCATATCAGACATGATGACATTCATCCAGATGCAGGGTAGACTAATTGTACTTTGTTTCTGCATTAGTTGATTTCATATCTGCTCGATATTGGAGGGGAAATTGTTATTTCCTATTTGTAAGCGGTTACTTGTTGAATCTGAAGTTAAAAACTACTCATTTTTGTCACCTTTTTCCTCATGGTTGAGCTGTTTTTTTTTGTGCTATTTCTGGCATTTGAATACATACAAAAAAGGCTCAACACTCGACAAAGCGTCCTATTTGAGAGGATTCATATGGGCAACACCACTTAAAAGGCTTAATTTTGCTGATGCTGTTGTTACTGTTGTTGTGTTATCATCAAGAAAATTGGAAATAATGTTTTCCTGACTGGGTTTGGTGCTTTCATAGAAGGGCTTATTCACACAGTCTTACAGCACCACATTGTCCAACCCATAATACAATGAAGTAGATCCCCTAATTATTCTCATTCGCATTGCAAAATTTTCAATCTTGCTTAACTTGGAAATTCAGAGTTTCGAGTGAAAAGGTTCCTTCTTTAAATCTTAAGCATTGTACTTTCTTTTTCAGGGGTGGGTTGATGCACGAATTAGTTCGATTGAGAGGAAGCCTCATGAATCTAGATGCTGCTGTCAGTTCTATGTGAAATTGTACACTTCCAAATGTCCTCTTGGCTCAGAAAAAGGAGTGCTCAGTAAACAGATTACTTCGGTAGGAATAGATGATATCTCCATCCTCCAAAGACTTGATTCTAAACATTTTGAAAGCCAGCTATATCGATGGACGTACACCGAGGACTGCTCTTTTTTGCAGAGAAGTAAATTGCTGCTAGGAAGATTCTTGGCTGACATTTCTTGGTTACTTGTCACATCAGCCCTGAAACAGATCATTTTCAATGTAAGGTCACTGCACAATAAGATTGTCTATGAAATATTTGGTCACGATGGAAGAGTCTCTTTCAATTCTGACAATAACTTGAGAACCCTGAACTTCAAAGTCGAAGACGAAGTTATGCTTCCTATCGTAGTCCAGTATGTTCCAACGAAAGCAAGTGAGGCCAGTGTTACTTTAGAAGAACATGAATCTGCGCTCGTGCCCTTCTCAGATTTTATGGACTTGAGACGCTCCAAACGTAGAAATATTCAGCCAGAGCGTTTCCTTGGATGTGATGTATCCCAGTTAAACATTTCCTTTCATACTACAGGGCTATGCAAGGTTGATAAATGGAACAGTATTGAAGAAGATGAAGAAATGTCTCTACCGCTCTCTAAGCTATTCGGTTTGCATGCGAAAAGTTCAGTTGAGCATGCAGGGTTTAAGAGAAGGAAGTGGTCCCGCAAAAGGAAAATCACAAGAGATCTTGTTGTGCATGAGAAGTCATTTGAATCAAGGGAGGAAAAACAGGCTGTTGGTAAGCGAAAAGACTATCCCGCCGAATCAAGCACCAGTAGCCGAAAGGATTACCAAAATCGACTTGCTATTGTTCCTCTGGGTACTGAAAGTGATCTTATTGCTCTCAATCAATATCATCCACGAGCCAAGATCCCGAGAAATCGCTCACAGGTGAACACTGAAGATCCGTCGTATTATTCTATGGAAATTTCATCAGTCGAGCAGGGTAGGGGTTTTCCTGATCTAGAAGATATGGAGTTCGAAACAAGATGGGTTGGAAGTTCTCCAGGTAAGAAAATTCAACGGAAAAAGTACCACCAAGTACAAACCAAAAGGGGGTGTCTGACTGAGGAGAGAATCTATGGCCAAAGAACCTTAAGTGCTGGCATGTACAAGGATCTCATAAAGTCTTACATGAAGAGCATTGATTCCACAGTAGTAAACAATGAAGAGCCTCTTTTGGTAGATCAGTGGAACAGGTTGGCCAGCAGAAACCATGTGGACCGCCGATTTGAGGTGGAAATACCCTCACCCATAGAGGAAGTTGAAGACCCTGAATTAGAGATGTTGTGGAGAGAGATGGAGCTGTCCATGACATCATCATACCTTTTTGAGGAGAATGAGGTACATGTCCATCAGTTGTTATCTGGCATCTCTGCCCTTTAATGAGGGAATAGTAGAAATAGAGGAAGCTTTATCACTTGAGAACTAAAAACTTCACAGTTTCTTTAGCATTTTATGTTAGATGCACTGTCAATACATTTGAGCCTTATTTAGTACATATCTTTTCAGGGATCAAAAGCTGAGTGCAATGAGTATGTGGAAAGAACAATTAATCCCTGCCACCACGAGAATATTCTGGATGAGGAAATTGGGATTGTATGCAGATTGTGTGGTGCTGTGATCTCTGAAATAAGGGATATTTCACCAGCATTTGTAAGTCATCGACACTTCATTTCATGTGCAGTTTCTTTATCTGCCACTCCACATTTGGCAGTGCCTTGTCCAAAATTCTTCTAAATGTATCAACTGGTGGCTGTTGGCTTCTATATGAGGCATTTTAGTGAATTCTTGCACCTCAATCCGTCACTACATGTGATACGTCTACAGTTCCACTTTCTCCTGTAGTCTCTGATTATTTTTCTCCACTATTTGTACCTCTAGCTGCCATCAGCGACCTGGACTACAGACCACAAGACAAACAATGAACAGAACCCTGAACACGATCAAGCTGAAGACGACGGTCTAGATACCTTCTGCAAGAATGATGCTTCGGACCCAAAAGTAGCAGAAGAAAACGAGAACGTATGGACCCTAATTCCTGAACTTAGGAAAAAATTGCACATCCATCAGAAAAAGGCTTTCGAGTTTCTATGGCAAAATGTGACAGGATCGCTGCTACCATCTAAAATGGAAACTTCAGGCAAGAAGACTGGTGGTTGTGTCATATCTCATACCCCTGGAGCTGGAAAGACTTTTCTTATAATTGCATTTCTTGTCAGCTACTTGAAATTGTTTCCAGGAAAACGACCATTGGTTCTTGCTCCAAAGACCACACTGTATACCTGGCATAAAGAATTTGTCAAGTGGGAAATCCCAATACCTGTCTATCTTATCCATGGTCGTCGAAGCTACAGAGTATTCAGGCAGAAAAGTATTTCATTTGCAGGAATGCCAAAACCTGGTCAAGATGTTATGCATGTTTTGGATTGCTTAGAGAAGATACAGAAGTGGCACGCTCATCCCAGTGTGCTTGTCATGGGATATACCTCCTTTTTAACTCTAATGCGAGAAGACTCGAAATTCGCACACAGAAAACACATGGCTAAAGTATTGAGAGAAAGCCCAGGTATCCTCATTCTAGATGAGGGTCACAACCCCAGAAGTACCAAATCCAGGCTGCGGAAAGTTCTGATGAAAGTCAAGACGGACTTGAGAGTATTGCTCTCAGGGACACTCTTTCAGAATAATTTCTGTGAGTACTTCAATACACTTTGCTTGGCAAGACCGAAGTTTATCCATGAAGTGTTGGGGGAACTGGATCAAAAGTACAAGAAGAAAAAGAAGAAGAAAGCGCGCAACTTGTTGGAATCTCGAGCGAGGAAGTTCTTCATTGATAATATTGGAAACAAAATCAATTCCAGCAACGGTGAAGAAAGGATACAGGGCCTAAACATGCTGAGGAATATGACAAGTGGATTCATTGATAATTATGAAGCTGGAAATTCGGATACTCTTCCCGGTTTACAAAGTTATACTCTATTGATGAACCCAACAGACATACAACAACATGTGCTGTTGAAGCTTCACAGAATTATGTCTAAGTACCATGGATATCCTCTTGAGCTAGAGCTTTTGATTACGCTCGGCTCCATACATCCTTGGCTGGTGAAAACTGCTTGCTGTGCCAGCAAATTTTTTAACAGGGAGGAACTGATGCAGCTCGAAAAGCACAAGTTCGATATTAAGAAAGGGTCAAAAGTGAAGTTCGTCCTTAGCCTCGTGTATCGTGTTTTTCAGAAGGAGAAGGTTTTGATATTTTGCCACAACATTGCCCCCATACATTTATTTCTCGAACTTTTCGAGAACCTTTTTGGCTGGCGGAAGGGAAAAGAAGTTATGGTCCTCACGGGGGACCTGGAGCTTTTCGAGCGGGGGAGAGTGATGGATCAGTTTGAGGAGCCCACTCATCCCTCGAGAATACTTCTTGCCTCTATAACGGCCTGTGCTGAAGGTATCAGTCTGACCGCGGCTTCCCGGGTGATCTTACTGGATTCTGAGTGGAACCCATCAAAAACCAAGCAGGCCATTGCACGGGCCTTTCGGCCTGGTCAGCAGAAGGTGGTTTATGTGTACCAGCTTCTGGCGGCAAACACGCTGGAGGAAGATAAGTATCGGAGGACCACATGGAAAGAATGGGTGTCGAGCATGATTTTTAGTGAGGCGTTTGTGGAGGACCCGTCCTGTTGGCAAAGAAACAAGCTTGAGGACGAGATATTGAGAGAAATGGTGGAGGAAGACAAATCGAAATCCATTCATATGATTATGAAGAATGAAAAGGCTTCAACAAACTGATGAAAGGTGAGGTGCTATTTGGCTGTTCAATGCACATTTTCTTGTAGCTATGCAAACTCGGGCTTGCATTTGCATCCTTTTATTTCTTTCCTTTGAGGAAAAGTGGTTCCTTATGAATGGTTTTGAGAAGTAAATTTGTTCACGACGTTGAATTTGATCTATTTCCATTTAAAACACCCAAACTAGCCAGTGAGTAAGAAACTAAACTTCACCGGACGAGCACAACAGGTCTCATGGTAGCAGAGCGAATGAATTTAAGAGTTCAACAATTCAAAGCCACCAATTCTCTTTGGTTTGGCGTTATCTTTATTTCTCCAATCTTTGAGTTTCCACTTTTCCTTTGATTTCATCATGGCAACCGAGAGAAAAGGGAGATATAGCTTATATGTGGTGACCTCCTGTTGGAGTTCTACAATGAAATAATCAGTTACCTTTTCTATTTCTCTGCTATAATTGCAGCGTCTGAAAGTCTATATTCAATTCATCAGCCCTTCACATTTTCCTTCTGGTAGCATGATGAATTTTGTCATGATTTCATGCTTAGAGCGGTTATTGTCATTACCATTTCCTCCCTTCTGTCATTAACTACTGCTCTGGTTTCCTCATACATTCTTATTGCTGCAGTGAACAAGTGGTAACAATTACAAATAGATGCTGTTGCTGCTAAAATATTGTAACCCGCATCAATCGTGTATGGATAATCCAGAAGAAGAGGAGGAAAATCAAGAGAAGACAATCGAGGGTTTGCTCATGATGTTTTGGCAAGCTCTCTGATGAGAGCTAAGCCTGTGCTTTTATTATATTGCAAAAGCATCCTTTTGGCTGCATTGGAGGGACTTATTGACTGGGATAATAACAATGTTGTGCAACGTAGGAGTAACTTATAAAAAACTTTAGCAAAACGTGCAGAGGAGCCATTCTAGGCCCAGTTTGGCGTTGAATATTGTCATCAATCATGTGACTATGGTAGCTTTTAGACTAATCTCTGAGTAACTCAGCCTGTCAAGGGTATTCTATGACGAAGAAAGAGGTCTTGAACCTCGGCTCGTTAAATAGATAAACAAGCTGAAAGAGAAATGTTTGCTCATGCAGCCGCTCTTGCAGGTAATATACACTAAGTAGACTTGTCCTCTTTCTGACATTAGGATCAGCAATCCATGTCGATATTGTGTTTTTAACTTGTGCAAATTCTTGTTAGCATAAGACACGATGTAATCTTCATTCTGCATATTGGATAATCGAACTCATGTTACTCAAACAGGCAGGGTTGCGTTGGCGTCACATCTTCCATTATCCTCAGAATTTGGTCATAGAGATTGCTTTTTCGCGTCCAACTTTGTCAACCCTGATCGACAAGCTAAGTTTATGGTTTCCCTATTGTGATGCCCTTCCTAGTTAATGGATACCCTATGCTTCACTTTCCTATCTGGGTTAGGAATTCGGTGCTTTCTTTCCCCACACCCTTTCTCTAGCTTTCCAACCATAGTGCTGGTGTGTCTGTATAAATGCAGCTGTTTCATCTCTTTACCAGCTTTCATTTCCTCAGTCGTGGCCAGAGCTTCCCTTTCTCTCAGCTTACAGCAGACTAGGAGTACTATACTTCGAATTTGTGGGGACGAAGCAAGTAATGGGAGGATGCATCTCCATCAAAATTGTTCATTAGCTGTAATTTTGGAGGACCACCTCCACTTTGTCACGTCAAGTTTTAGAAGGCGGGTGGGTGGTGTGGGGGTTTCCAACAACTATGTTGACTGCGGGTAGGGCTGCGAATGAAATGTCTGTTTCAAAGATCATCTGAAGATTAGACCAGCAAAGCTGACCCATCCCATCAACTAAAAACCATATTAGATATAAAGAATACGTTGGTACAATTAGTTCCATTCAACTTCTTGTATGATATCCCCCTTAGAAGCTTCTTTAACCAAACCCTAATTCCAAGTTTTCTTTTTTCTTTTTGGTCTGTAAACCCTAATTGCAAGTTGACAACTTAGAATTGATTTATTCCAACATGATTCTATCCAAGGATTCTCTTCTTTCTTTGGCTTACAAGTTACAACCACTATTCATTTCCTTTACTTTAGTTGGTTTTTTTTTTCCCTCCCTTTTTGCCTTGGAATATTAGGTAAAAGGGTCAACATGGCCACTTTCCTATGACATATTAACCACAGGATCTTATTGAGTTGATGATATTTTAATTACAGAATCTATGAACGACAATAATTTTTTTTTTGTTGCTTTTTCTCTAGATTTTCGGTCTAATTATTTTACCATTTTTCCCAGCCTGTTTAGATCACGCATGATGAGATGTATTGCTATGACCACCTTCAATGTATATGTGTTTCAACAGAAATTTGAGTCACCACTATCCATTTTCTTTTTGCAAGTTGATGTCCGAGAGTTCTTTGTTTTTTTTTTTTAAATCATGGTTAGGCCTAAAATCACCCGCTAATACTCTCGAAAGTAGTTGTGAAACATGTTTATGTTTTCTTAGGAGCTTTTTTATAATACAGATATTCTTAAAAGGAATATACATACGGTATATGTATCAACTGTTCCATTTTAATATGTTGCCTTACCAGGCAAGTGTTGATAAAGATGTCTAGCCAATAATTCATTTGGATGGAATAATTAAGAAGGAATCAATCAATGAGACGGTTACCAAAAAAAACTAATCTATTGTAATTATGTTAATTCAATCATAAACTTTTTTAATGATATTTTTTTTTTCTCTTTTTTCCCTTTCCATTGATATTGTGGTCGGCGAGGACTTCATAGTCCTCGACTGGCCTCACCCAAGCTGGGCAAGGCCATGGTGGCAACGGGCGAGGGCAGCCTCGCCAATCGAGAGTGAGGCTACCTTCCCCTGCAGCCGGCGAGCCTACCCTTGCCCAGTTCTAGATGGCCTCGCCTACGGTTGTGAGGGCTTCATGGCCCTCCTTGGCCATAGTAGCAGTAGCAAGGGGAAAAAAAGAAAAAAATAAAAATATATTTAAAATTATTAAAATATTATTAAAAATCATCTATGTTGGTGCCGGTCGGTAAAGTGAACTGCATTGACATAATTGTAAAGATTTAGGACTCAATTGGCAAAAGAAAAAAATTATGATTGAATTAGAAGAATTGTTCTAGGTTTAGGACTTTTTTTTTGATAATTTTCCCATCAATCAATACTCCAATATCATACAATTTAGAGAATTTTCAGTTTAAAAGACTGATTAACTAAATGGATGCGAGAATGTAGCTATCCTAGATTACTGTATTTGTCTTTCATTTCAACTTAAAGATAACTTCTCCAAAGTGTCACGAATGAGATGCGGTCATACATGTACGTCATAAAAGACGTTAACGTATTCGAGGTCATTGATATACCGCAAATGGAAAGGAAACTTCAAACACATAACATAACGAGAGAGTAAATAGAACTTCACACAAAAGGTCTAATCCACTATTGATTTGAGCGTTTAACTATTAACCGTCTCATTAACCATCAAATCAAGGGTGGATAGGGCCGCTCGGGAAAAATTGCCCTAGGAAACCAAAGGATTTCTAGGGCAATTTGGAGCATTCACGGACCACAAGAGGCTCTTTGCAACTAGCAAAGATAGACACCAAGGAAGTTAACTGCCTTAATGTCTGGTCGAAATCAACAAGAAATGGGTGTCTCCTGCCCATACGGCTGAATTATGAACTTGTCTATGCTAGTATTCTTTGGTGGGGGCCAAACTGCCACCTCTACTAATATGATTTGCCTCGTACATATATGAACCTCAAATTACATATAGGAAGAAAAATGTTAAATGTTATCATACCATTTTATCAATTTAATAATAGAGACACCCATCTCTTCCTGTCTCTCGTAATTTCGTTTAATAATACATGGATACCAAAACTGATTAGAGATTTGCTAATTGTGTTTGGCCCATGAATAGCTATTGAGTGACTTAGAGTTTTCTCGACTTTTAGGGTTTTCTTGTACCGTCTATAAATAATAACTT
>JAGVVM010008278.1:0-18433 GCA_019149425.1 Psidium friedrichsthalianum | reverse complement strand
AATTCGGCTTGCTTGGGTAAAATCATGGCGATATGCCAACATAGCTGCAAATTACTAGAGATATTCGACATTGTGGGTCCAACCAATTTAACTTCAGAGACCTAATTAGGAATCATCGAAAAATAAAAATATAAAACCCATCTTTTTTAAAAAAAATCCAGAAGATTGACAGAACCAAGTTTATTGGTGTTCTGATACTAGAAAACTACCTAAGAGCAAGAGAACCCCCTCGCCAGCGGACATTCAAATTTGGCGGCTAAAACAAAGAAATTCTTCTCGACTCTCCGTTGACTCTGGGGGAACGGGAACGTCCACGGTCTCCATGACCATCTCCCTTTGAATAGTCAATGGCAGGGTCTAGAAAGGCTTGCCCAGTTCATTGTTATCTCTGTCCCTTTCAATGTTCCTTCCCTTGGTTTAGACCGCGTTATTAAAACAGCTAATCATGCGGGTGCGGGTTTTCTTGTACGATTTTTCTAAACTTCGAGCTCACCCCTTTGGGTTCTTGGGACTTCCTCCTCCTTTTACCTGGTCAGCTCTGTTTTGCTCATCCTATTCGGGCACCATCTCGTGGATGCTGGGGGGCATCTTTAGCTCGGATGCCAGACGCTGCTCGGCTCCTTTCCCTTGTCCGATCTGAGCTCATCGAGCAGCTTTCTCCCGGTTGGTTGTGTTCCCGAGTGCAATTATTCAGTCAAGGTACCTCCTTCCGTTCTTCCTCGAGTTACGCAATTTCTGGCCGCCAATAGTTTGACGTATTGCTTCAGTGAGTCGGGTTTGGGTGGGTTCGCCGTTCGGAGTTGCTTGTCGTTCAGAGGAGCTCGATAATTTATTCGGGTGGTTGTCAAAGTAATGTAGCTGTCCTGTTGTAAGGTTACATACAGTCTACTATTGCAAGTGCTTCAGCTCCATCCGCTGCGAGGAGCTTTTCTATGGCTCGATCATTTTTTGCTGAAACCTTGTCCTTCGGAGGATCATCCCATGCCCAGGGTCAACAGAATGTTCCTATGAAGACCAGCAGTCAATCTCTGAAGTTGCAGCTCTTACATGGAAACTTAGACATTTGGGTGAGGGATGCCAAAAACCTCCCCAATTTGGATATGTTTTCACAGGAAATTAGGGGATGTGTTTGGGAAAATTCCCATCAAGGTTAAAGGCAAAATCGAAGGGCAAATGTCTAAGATAACCAGCGATCCTTATGTTACGGTTTCCATTTCGGGTGCTGTCATTGGTAGGACGTTTGTGATCAGTAACAGTGAGAACCCCGAATGGAAACAGCACTTTCATGTGCCTGTGGCACATTATGCTGCGGAAGTACATTTTGTGGTTAAGGACAGCGATGTAGTGGGCTCCCAGCTAATAGGCGCAGTGGGGGTTCCTGTGGAACAGTTATTGTCGGGAAAAAAAATTGAAGGGACTTTCCCTATCTTGAATGATAAGGGGATGCCCATCAAAACCGGAGCTGTCTTGAGCTTATCGGTCCACTACACTCCGGTGGATAAGGTGGACGTTTATGGTCAGGGAGCTGGTCATGGTCCTAATTACCAGGGAATTCCAAATACGTACTTTCCTCTCAGGAAGGGTGGCAAGGTTACTCTTTATCAAGACGCTCATGTCCATGATGGTTCCCTTGCTAATTTACAGCTCGACGATGACTTGCAGTACAACCACGGGACTTGTTGGCGAGATATCTTTAATGCAATTAGTCAGGCCCGTCGTTTAGTCTATATTGCTGGATGGTCTGTGTTCCACAAGGTTAGACTGGTCAGGGATGGCAATGAGATGACAGATTCCACATTAGGGGATCTACTCAAAACCAAGTCACAGGAAGGTGTCAGAGTGCTACTTCTAGTGTGGGATGATCCTACTTCTCGCAGCATTCTGGGGTACAAAACGGTAAGGAACTACAAAATATTCGATGTCATGCAATTCGATTATAAGTCAGTTTGCCGCAAGCAAGAACATACAATTTTACTCACATGCTGTCTAGGTATTTATGCTGTGCTGCACCATTACGCTACAATTTGCTATGAATATAATTGTCTGTCAGAGGTTATTCTGTTCCTGCATTCTTGATATCCTTGGTATCTTGAAGTTTATGTGACATGATATTGATCTTAACTTCTTAAAGCACAAGTTAGATCTGTCAACTGTTCAAGCCAGCAAATTTGGACTTGTCAGTGTTTTCAGTAGCACGGTTGTCTCTCTCATAAGATGCCCCTGGCATCGATCAGGTTTCATTTGAATGTTAGCTTCTGAGCTGTCTAGAATCTACAACTCATCGTGTGATTAGTATCAACTAGCCCATAAATTGGCTAGATAAATACGTGAAGTCATTGTGCATTATAAATGAGGGATAATTGGAATCAGTCGAAAGCAAGAACTTCTTGTTATTGGATGGAACAAGAACTCCTGTAAGCACGAGTATGTAAGAAGCATAAAGGAATTTGCGACTCATGATTGGTTTTATGTTCAATTGACATAATGGCATTGATACATAGCTACGACAAACTTCAAGGGCTTAATGTTGCAACTTCTTATGGTTCATCTGTTCATTGACTTGCATCAAAATAGGAAGGGATCATGCATACCAATGATGAGGTGACTCGTCATTTCTTCAGGAACTCATCAGTGCAAGTGCTACTTTGTCCTCGATCAGCTGGAAAAGGACATAGCTGGGTCAAAAAGAAGGTTAGAGACGAAAACACCTTTTATGCCTGTATACCCCTCCCCAAATTTCTCTGTCCAAAAGCATCTATGGATGTTCCTTCTCTTAGCAAAGTTTTCATTCAACTTCGACTACGACATACTGCAGATTCATTGGAAAAGAAAGGAGTTCTAAAGTTTTGCTGCTGAAAACCAAATGCTGGGTTGTGGAATTATGATCAACAATCTAGTAGAACTTGGACTTTGTAGCTTTTTAAAAGCAGGAAGCACGTTAAAACCCTTGATCATATAGAAGTAGAACATCAAATGACACTAAAAACATGGTACCGCTTCTTTGCTGCACCTGCAGATTTATTCATCTAAAGAATCAGATATTGCAGTACCATGTAACCAAGAATGGGTTAAAGAAGTGTTGGCACTGACAGAATGGAGTCTTTTCTCCAAGAAGCTAGTATATTTTAGATTTTTTTGGGTAATGCTGTATCTGTCGATATCATTTGAAGTATGTTAAAATTCTTATCTGTCCATAGACATAACTCTAAATAAGATCCATCTGGGTTTATGTCAAAGCTATTGCCTCCGTATCTTTCTAAATCTGAAACTGGTGTCAAAGACTCGAAGTCTACTTTGCTCAGAATTATGATCGCTATATATGGTGACATTCTTGCCAATTTTTTCTTCTATCTGATCAGAAAATAGTGATTTGCCTGGAATTTTTCCATATACTAATTGGCTGCTACATATTGTCTCCTAATAGTGTTTGATATTGACCTGCGTTAATTTCAATGTCCATGGATGCATCAACGTGGTTATTCATTAAGATTTTTATTTTGCTTCAGCAATTGCTTTGGACCTTCTGATCTTTTCTCCTTTTGGCTTTATTCCTTAGGAAGTAGGAACCATTTACACTCATCATCAGAAGACGGTGATTGTGGATGCTGATGCTGGGGATTACAAACGAAAGCTTGTAGCATTCGTTGGAGGTCTAGATTTATGCTTGGGCCGTTATGACACTCCTAGTCATCCAACTATGCGGACGCTGCAGACAGTGCACAAAGACGACTATAACAACTCTACTTTTGCGGTAATGAACAATTACACTTATTGCACATGGACTTGCCCACAGTTGTTTGGGGTATCACTGTCCTGCTTCATTTGTCCATGCACAATCCCAGACAAGATATCTACACCCACATTACATGCTATATAATAGAGAAGGTATTATGTATTCAACCATAGTGGGCTACATTCAGGCATGTGTTAATTATGGGGATTTATCTTCTCAACAGGATATCATGTGAATTAAGCTGCATATGTGTCAACATTTAAGAGATCATTTTATTCAATTCAGCAAATTTTAGGTTTTCATTAGTAGGAAAATGTGGTATGTGAGGTTTTCTTCAGGTGGAAAGTGGTATGCAACTTGGTATCTAATCTAATGATGTGTTACCTAAAAGAGAAGGATTGAAGCATGAGGAGTTTTCTCATTTCACTTGTACCCAAAACCTTAACAGGATCCTTCTGCTGGTTGCCCAAGGCAGCCATGGCATGATTTGCATTGCCGCATAGATGGACCAGCAGTATATGATGTGCTCACCAACTTTGAGGAGCGTTGGTTAAAAGTTTCAGAACCACACGGTTTACAGAAGTTAAAGACATCATATGATGATCAACTTCTGAGACTGGAAAGAATCCCTGAAATCTTGGGAATTTCAGATGTTTCACGTCATATTGAAGATGACCTAGAGAATTGGCACATTCAGGTAGTGATCATTGCTGTTAAAAATTTGCATTATTTTCTTCTCTGTGTTTGTCAATTTTTCTCTGGGGAGCTGACTCAACTTTTCAATGTGAAGATTTTCCGCTCGATTGATTCCAATTCAGTCAAAGGCTTCCCTGATAACCCTAAAGATGCTCCAAGCAGAGTGAGTATTAGAGAAACAAGCCAGACCTTTCTCATTTAGTGTTCCTTTACAATTGATCCAAGTACATAGAAATGCTATAAAAAGTCGAGTAGTTGATATGCTTTCTCCTTTGTAACAGAACCTGGTATGTGGAAAGAATGTGTTGATAGACATGAGCATACACACAGCATATGTCGAGGCAATCCGCGCAGCGCAACATTTCATTTACATTGAGAATCAGTACTTCCTTGGTTCATCATATAACTGGGATTCTTATAGAGATTTAGGTAAGGAAGAATTTCCATGGTAAATGAAGTTGCATAATTTCGACCAAAAAAAAAAAATGTTGCATCATGAGCTCATCCCTGCTATAATCTGTCTGTTAACATAGTTCCTTTCTTCAAGCGAAAGAGGTAATTAATAGGCTTTACTCACTCAAGATCTTTCCAGCCAGATAATAAACGTAAACTATTTCCCCCTTATTTGGCTATTCAAAAACATATCAGCACGAACTCAGTGACAGTAGTGGTTTTGACAACATATTTATAAAATGAGTTCTCAACTTCATTAGTCAATAACTTGCGGGCTTATTTTGCAGGTGCCAACAATTTAATACCAATGGAGATAGCTCTTAAGATTGCTAGCAAAATAAGAGCAAATGAGAGGTTTTGTGTGTATATTGTCATCCCAATGTGGCCAGAAGGTGTTCCTACAAGCACCCCCATTCAAAGAATACTGTTTTGGCAGGTAGGATTCAGTTACACAAGGCAAAAGCAAAGGACAAAACGAAACCGATAACTTAATTTCGACTTTTAACTTTCTTAAGGTGAAAGCAAATTCAAACAACAAAATGAAGTCGAAAAAATCTGTCTGCTTATTGGTTTGGTTCAAACTTAGTTGAAGGTAAAAAGGGAATTCAAGTTGATTTATTTGCCACTTTTTCAATTGGAAAATTATACCAATAAGCGAAAGTCTTTCTGTACGTTGTAATATTGTCATTTCCTCTGTTAAAAAGTTATACACATGGTCCACATAAAGCCTTTCACTTTTATACCGGATGAAATGCTTAAACTTTTTGGTTTGGTTTGGTTCTACTCTGGATCTTAACCTGCTGATATCTTCTGTGCGATCTGAAATTTTGCACCAAAAGTGACCCAAAACGAACATGAAGACCTTTACTTGCCATGTTTGAATTGTTTTCCAGTTTTCTAGCATTAGAATACCACAAACTGGTCAGGAACTTGCATGTTCGTTCACAATATCTTGGTCAATGAAAATTTACTGATCAGTAAGATCACTCAAGTCCTCATTTGATTTACATATAACAAATTTACTCCTGACTTCAAGATAATAATAGGTTTGCTGCAGTTCCTTATGTTGGAAAATTCTCTCCTATTCAATTTTATGCTCGGACAATGACAAAAATCGTTTTAACGCTGTGCATTTGTTGCTGCTGCAGCGCAAGACAATGGAAATGATGTACGATACAATCTACAAGGCTCTAAAGAGGTTGGGCTTGACAATAAGTATGAACCTCAAGACTATTTAATTTTCTTCTGCCTTGGCAACCGTGAAGTTTCTGATGGAGAAGACAGTTTAAAGTCGGGACGTGCAAATGGAGAGAAGACGGCTCAGGTATGCCTTGGCCCAATCTCCAATACATATTTTGACTATGCTTTGGTTTTTATTGTCCTTCATGATTATTTCAAATCATGTTCCTTCGGTTTGGTTGAACGTGCTGTGCAACTCACTCAGGAACTTGCTCGAAAGAACCGGCGGTTTATGATTTACGTCCATTCTAAAGGAATGATAGTGGATGACGAGTATGTGATAGTGGGATCAGCAAATATTAATCAGCGATCCCTGGAGGGCACTAGAGACACTGAAATAGCTATGGGTGCGTATCAGCCTCGTCACACCTGGACTCAGAAACAGTCAGCTCCACGAGGGCAGGTAAATTACGTACTTTTGTCTCCAGATAATCATCTCAAATTTTTTTCTGCTGTTTGTACAAGGTTTAAAAAAAAAGTATGAGCTCCATTTCTTGGATCTCAAGCCTCTTTTTTCAGTCAGACAGGCAACTGACTATCGTCCTCTTGACGATTCTTGTACGAGTTTCGTTTGTTATACAGTCGCTCTTAAGTTCTATAATGTCGGATGAATCATAGGCTTTATCCGAAAACATGCACATGTCCTCAATATGAGCCAAAAACTGTGTTCCTTGAGAAAATTGAGACATTTTGGGGCATCCTAGTCCCGTTTGTTAATCATACTAGACGACACTACCGAAATAGTAGCAACCGAGATCCTTTCAGTTCAGTATCTTGGGAACTCATTCCTCAATCTCATTTGCGTGTTTTCATGGCCTGACAATCCACGCATATTTGATTGCAGATACACGGATACAGAATGTCACTGTGGCGGAGCATCTTGGAAGCCCTGAAGAATGCTTCAAGTGCCCGGAGAGTCTTGATTGCGTGAGAAGGGTAGCATTCGCTAAGCGAGGCTAACTGGAGACAGTACGCAGCTGAACGAGGTAACCGAATGAAAGGCCACCTCCTAAAGTATCCGCTCCAAATTGACAGAACGGTAAGGTGAAGTCAATTCCGGTTGTAACACATTCCCAGATGTCGGGCGGAAACATACTAGGTTCATTTACTGCCATTCAGGAAACCTTACGATATAGCGCACCTATGATCGCGGTCGCCTTATACATGTTCATTGCTCACGACTGTCATATATGCAATGATTGGTCATTCTTCAGTTTTTCTAGCGACTTGTAAGACCTGGCTCGGATTCGGTTCCGCATTTCCGAATATACCTACATAGAGGTACAAAAGACATGCGCATTCCGCAAATGTCGGCCTTATTGAGGTTAAAGATTCCAACCATTGCATGAGAGAGTCAGGACTGGGGAAAGAACTCGGAGAATATTTATGATCATATTTGCTTGGATCAAGGTGATTCGAGATATTGCCAAAGCCATTGCACAAAAGAGCGGGTCTAGCAATTTTCTCTATGCATTAGCTTTGAAAATTAATTTGAGTTCAGTTGAAAATACAACCTTTTTCTCGGCTGCGGAATATTTTCTGAAAATGTGATCGACTAATCTGTAAATTGAACTATCTAGATAGTTCTCGTGATACATTGTTGAGTGCATGGAGATCTACCAAAGAGCGAAAATTATCCCGATTACAGAATTAAATAAGTCATGTTCTAGTTAGATTTATTCTTTTATCCGTGTACTTTGGCTTAATATGCAATATGATCCTCAACTTTCAATGTAGTCTCTAATTTAGCCTAATGTGTAATGTTGTTTATAATTTTTAATTTTTCCAATTGTAGTCTACTTTTTGGGATAATTACATTCACAAGTTTAGGATTTCTAATGTACTTATCCCAAATTTCGTAGACTACATTGGAAAAATTAAAAATTTATAAACAACATTACACATTAGGCTAAAGTCTAGAGACTACATTGAAAGTTTGAGGATCATATTGCATATTAAGCCAAAGTACACGGATAAAAAATAAATCTAACTAGAACATGACTTATTTAATTCTGTAATCGGGATAATTTATCGCTCTTTGGTAGATCTCCATGCACCAACAATGTATCACGAGAAATATCTAGATAGTTCAATTTACTAGATTAGGTCGATCACATTTTCAGAAATATATTCCGCAGCCGAGAAAAAGGTTGTATTTTTCAACTGAACTCAAATTTAATTTTCAAAGCTAATGCATAGAGAAAATTGCTAGACCCGACTATTTTGTGCAATGGCTTTGGCATATCTCGAATCACCTTGATCCAAGCAAATATGAACATAAATATTCTCAAGAGTTCTTTCCCCAGTCCTAGACTCTCTCATGCAATGGTTGGAATCTTCACCTCAAAAAGAGCAGAAAATTTGCAGGAATGCGCAGGTCTTTTGTAAATCTATGTAGGTATGATCCACGAAAAGCGGGAACCGAATCCGAGCCCTCTCAATTCCCTCAGATGCACTGAAGAATGACCAATCATTGCATATATGACAGTCGTGAGCAATGAACATGTATAAGGCGACGCGATCATAGGTGCGCTATATCGTAAGGTTTTCCTGAATGGCAGTAAATGAACCTAGTATGTTTCCGCCGACATCTGGGAATGTGTTACAACCGGGAATTGACTTCACCTTACCCGTTCTGTCAATTTGGAGCGGATACTTTAGGAGGTGGCCTTTCATTTCGGTTACCTCGTCAGCTGCGTACTGTCTCCAGTTAGCCTCGCTTAGCGAATGTACCCTTCTCACGCAATCAAGACTCTCCGGGCACTTGAAGCATTCTTCAGGCTTCCAAGATGCTCCGCCACAGTGACATTCTGTATCCGTGTATCTGCAATCAAATATGCGTGGATTGTCAGGCCATGAAAACACGCAAATGAGATTGAGGAATGAGTTCCCAAGATACTGAACTGAAAGGATCTCGGTTGCTACTATTTCGGTAGTGTCGTCTAGTATGATTAACAAACGGGACTAGGATGCCCCAAAATGTCTCAATTTTCTCAAGGAACACAGTTTTTGGCTCCATATTGAGGACATGTGCATGTTTTCGGATAAAGCCTATGATTCATCCGACATATAGAACTTAAGAGCGACTGTATAACAAACGAAACTCGTACAAGAATCGTCAAGAGGACCGATAGTCAGTTGCCTGTCTGACTGAAAAAGAGGCTTGAGATCCAAGAAATGGAGCTCATACTTTTTTTTTTAACCTTGTACAAACAGCAGAAAAAATTTGAGATGATTATCTGGAGACAAAAGTACGTAATTTACCTGCCCTCGTGGAGCTGACTGTTTCTGAGTCCAGGTGTGACGAGGCTGATACGCACCCATAGCTATTTCAGTGTCTCTAGTGCCCTCCAGGGATCGCTGATTAATATTTGCTGATCCCACTATCACATACTCGTCATCCACTATCATTCCTTTAGAATGGACGTAAATCATAAACCGCCGGTTCTTTCGAGCAAGTTCCTGAGTGAGTTGCACAGCACGTTCAACCAAACCGAAGGAACATGATTTGAAATAATCATGAAGGACAATAAAAACCAAAGCATAGTCAAAATATGTATTGGAGATTGGGCCAAGGCATACCTGAGCCGTCTTCTCTCCATTTGCACGTCCCGACTTTAAACTGTCTTCTCCATCAGAAACTTCACGGTTGCCAAGGCAGAAGAAATTTAAATAGTCTTGAGGTTCATACTTATTGTCAAGCCCAACCTCTTTTAGAGCCTTGTAGATTGTATCATACATCATTTCCATTGTCTTGCGCTGCAGCAGCAACAAATGCACAGCGTAAAACGATTTTTGTCATTGTCCGAGCATAAAATTGAATAGGAGAGAATTTTCCAACATAAGGAACTGCAGCAAACCTATTATTATCTTGAAGTCAGGAGTAAATTTGTTATATGTAAATCAAATGAGGACTTGAGTGATCTTACTGATCAGTAAATTTTCACATTGACCAAGATAAGTGAACGAACATGCAAGTTCCTGACCAGTTTGTGGTATTCTAATGCTAGAAAACTGGAAAACAATTCAAACATGGCAAGTAAAGGTCTTCATGTTCGTTTTGGGTCACTTTTGGTGCAAAATTTCAGATCGCACAGAAGATATCAGCAGGTTAAGATCCAGAGTAGAACCAAACCAAACCAAAAAGTTTAAGCATTTCATCCGGTATAAAAGTGAAAGGCTTTATGTGGACCATGTGTATAACTTTTTAACAGAGGAAATGACAATATTACAACGTACAGAAAGACTTTCGCTTATTGGTATAATTTTCCAATTGAAAAAGTGGCAAATAAATCAACTTGAATTCCCTTTTTACCTTCAACTAAGTTTGAACCAAACCAATAAGCAGACAGATTTTTTCGACTTCATTTTGTTGTTTGAATTTGCTTTCACCTTAAGAAAGTTAAAAGTCGAAATTAAGTTATCGGTTTCGTTTTGTCCTTTGCTTTTGCCTTGTGTAACTGAATCCTACCTGCCAAAACAGTATTCTTTGAATGGGGGTGCTTGTAGGAACACCTTCTGGCCACATTGGGATGACAATATACACACAAAACCTCTCATTTGCTCTTATTTTGCTAGCAATCTTAAGAGCTATCTCCATTGGTATTAAATTGTTGGCACCTGCAAAATAAGCCCGCAAGTTATTGACTAATGAAGTTGAGAACTCATTTTATAAATATGTTGTCAAAACCACTACTGTCACTGAGTTCGTGCTGATATGTTTTTGAATAGCCAAATAAGGGGGAAATAGTTTACGTTTATTATCTGGCTGGAAAGATCTTGAGTGAGTAAAGCCTATTAATTACCTCTTTCGCTTGAAGAAAGGAACTATGTTAACAGACAGATTATAGCAGGGATGAGCTCATGATGCAACATTTTTTTTTTTTTTTGGTCGAAATTATGCAACTTCATTTACCATGGAAATTCTTCCTTACCTAAATCTCTATAAGAATCCCAGTTATATGATGAACCAAGGAAGTACTGATTCTCAATGTAAATGAAATGTTGCGCTGCGCGGATTGCCTCGACATATGCTGTGTGTATGCTCATGTCTATCAACACATTCTTTCCACATACCAGGTTCTGTTACAAAGGAGAAAGCATATCAACTACTCGACTTTTTATAGCATTTCTATGTACTTGGATCAATTGTAAAGGAACACTAAATGAGAAAGGTCTGGCTTGTTTCTCTAATACTCACTCTGCTTGGAGCATCTTTAGGGTTATCAGGGAAGCCTTTGACTGAATTGGAATCAATCGAGCGGAAAATCTTCACATTGAAAAGTTGAGTCAGCTCCCCAGAGAAAAATTGACAAACACAGAGAAGAAAATAATGCAAATTTTTAACAGCAATGATCACTACCTGAATGTGCCAATTCTCTAGGTCATCTTCAATATGACGTGAAACATCTGAAATTCCCAAGATTTCAGGGATTCTTTCCAGTCTCAGAAGTTGATCATCATATGATGTCTTTAACTTCTGTAAACCGTGTGGTTCTGAAACTTTTAACCAACGCTCCTCAAAGTTGGTGAGCACATCATATACTGCTGGTCCATCTATGCGGCAATGCAAATCATGCCATGGCTGCCTTGGGCAACCAGCAGAAGGATCCTGTTAAGGTTTTGGGTACAAGTGAAATGAGAAAACTCCTCATGCTTCAATCCTTCTCTTTTAGGTAACACATCATTAGATTAGATACCAAGTTGCATACCACTTTCCACCTGAAGAAAACCTCACATACCACATTTTCCTACTAATGAAAACCTAAAATTTGCTGAATTGAATAAAATGATCTCTTAAATGTTGACACATATGCAGCTTAATTCACATGATATCCTGTTGAGAAGATAAATCCCCATAATTAACACATGCCTGAATGTAGCCCACTATGGTTGAATACATAATACCTTCTCTATTATATAGCATGTAATGTGGGTGTAGATATCTTGTCTGGGATTGTGCATGGACAAATGAAGCAGGACAGTGATACCCCAAACAACTGTGGGCAAGTCCATGTGCAATAAGTGTAATTGTTCATTACCGCAAAAGTAGAGTTGTTATAGTCGTCTTTGTGCACTGTCTGCAGCGTCCGCATAGTTGGATGACTAGGAGTGTCATAACGGCCCAAGCATAAATCTAGACCTCCAACGAATGCTACAAGCTTTCGTTTGTAATCCCCAGCATCAGCATCCACAATCACCGTCTTCTGATGATGAGTGTAAATGGTTCCTACTTCCTAAGGAATAAAGCCAAAAGGAGAAAAGATCAGAAGGTCCAAAGCAATTGCTGAAGCAAAATAAAAATCTTAATGAATAACCACGTTGATGCATCCATGGACATTGAAATTAACGCAGGTCAATATCAAACACTATTAGGAGACAATATGTAGCAGCCAATTAGTATATGGAAAAATTCCAGGCAAATCACTATTTTCTGATCAGATAGAAGAAAAAATTGGCAAGAATGTCACCATATATAGCGATCATAATTCTGAGCAAAGTAGACTTCGAGTCTTTGACACCAGTTTCAGATTTAGAAAGATACGGAGGCAATAGCTTTGACATAAACCCAGATGGATCTTATTTAGAGTTATGTCTATGGACAGATAAGAATTTTAACATACTTCAAATGATATCGACAGATACAGCATTACCCAAAAAAATCTAAAATATACTAGCTTCTTGGAGAAAAGACTCCATTCTGTCAGTGCCAACACTTCTTTAACCCATTCTTGGTTACATGGTACTGCAATATCTGATTCTTTAGATGAATAAATCTGCAGGTGCAGCAAAGAAGCGGTACCATGTTTTTAGTGTCATTTGATGTTCTACTTCTATATGATCAAGGGTTTTAACGTGCTTCCTGCTTTTAAAAAGCTACAAAGTCCAAGTTCTACTAGATTGTTGATCATAATTCCACAACCCAGCATTTGGTTTTCAGCAGCAAAACTTTAGAACTCCTTTCTTTTCCAATGAATCTGCAGTATGTCGTAGTCGAAGTTGAATGAAAACTTTGCTAAGAGAAGGAACATCCATAGATGCTTTTGGACAGAGAAATTTGGGGAGGGGTATACAGGCATAAAAGGTGTTTTCGTCTCTAACCTTCTTTTTGACCCAGCTATGTCCTTTTCCAGCTGATCGAGGACAAAGTAGCACTTGCACTGATGAGTTCCTGAAGAAATGACGAGTCACCTCATCATTGGTATGCATGATCCCTTCCTATTTTGATGCAAGTCAATGAACAGATGAACCATAAGAAGTTGCAACATTAAGCCCTTGAAGTTTGTCGTAGCTATGTATCAATGCCATTATGTCAATTGAACATAAAACCAATCATGAGTCGCAAATTCCTTTATGCTTCTTACATACTCGTGCTTACAGGAGTTCTTGTTCCATCCAATAACAAGAAGTTCTTGCTTTCGACTGATTCCAATTATCCCTCATTTATAATGCACAATGACTTCACGTATTTATCTAGCCAATTTATGGGCTAGTTGATACTAATCACACGATGAGTTGTAGATTCTAGACAGCTCAGAAGCTAACATTCAAATGAAACCTGATCGATGCCAGGGGCATCTTATGAGAGAGACAACCGTGCTACTGAAAACACTGACAAGTCCAAATTTGCTGGCTTGAACAGTTGACAGATCTAACTTGTGCTTTAAGAAGTTAAGATCAATATCATGTCACATAAACTTCAAGATACCAAGGATATCAAGAATGCAGGAACAGAATAACCTCTGACAGACAATTATATTCATAGCAAATTGTAGCGTAATGGTGCAGCACAGCATAAATACCTAGACAGCATGTGAGTAAAATTGTATGTTCTTGCTTGCGGCAAACTGACTTATAATCGAATTGCATGACATCGAATATTTTGTAGTTCCTTACCGTTTTGTACCCCAGAATGCTGCGAGAAGTAGGATCATCCCACACTAGAAGTAGCACTCTGACACCTTCCTGTGACTTGGTTTTGAGTAGATCCCCTAATGTGGAATCTGTCATCTCATTGCCATCCCTGACCAGTCTAACCTTGTGGAACACAGACCATCCAGCAATATAGACTAAACGACGGGCCTGACTAATTGCATTAAAGATATCTCGCCAACAAGTCCCGTGGTTGTACTGCAAGTCATCGTCGAGCTGTAAATTAGCAAGGGAACCATCATGGACATGAGCGTCTTGATAAAGAGTAACCTTGCCACCCTTCCTGAGAGGAAAGTACGTATTTGGAATTCCCTGGTAATTAGGACCATGACCAGCTCCCTGACCATAAACGTCCACCTTATCCACCGGAGTGTAGTGGACCGATAAGCTCAAGACAGCTCCGGTTTTGATGGGCATCCCCTTATCATTCAAGATAGGGAAAGTCCCTTCAATTTTTTTTCCCGACAATAACTGTTCCACAGGAACCCCCACTGCGCCTATTAGCTGGGAGCCCACTACATCGCTGTCCTTAACCACAAAATGTACTTCCGCAGCATAATGTGCCACAGGCACATGAAAGTGCTGTTTCCATTCGGGGTTCTCACTGTTACTGATCACAAACGTCCTACCAATGACAGCACCCGAAATGGAAACCGTAACATAAGGATCGCTGGTTATCTTAGACATTTGCCCTTCGATTTTGCCTTTAACCTTGATGGGAATTTTCCCAAACACATCCCCTAATTTCCTGTGAAACATATCCAAATTGGGGAGGTTTTTGGCATCCCTCACCCAAATGTCTAAGTTTCCATGTAAGAGCTGCAACTTCAGAGATTGACTGCTGGTCTTCATAGGAACATTCTGTTGACCCTGGGCATGGGATGATCCTCCGAAGGACAAGGTTTCAGCAAAAAATGATCGAGCCATAGAAAAGCTCCTCGCAGCGGATGGAGCTGAAGCACTTGCAATAGTAGACTGTATGTAACCTTACAACAGGACAGCTACCATTACTTTGACAACCACCCGAATAAATTATCGAGCTCCTCTGAACGACAAGCAACTCCGAACGGCGAACCCACCCAAACCCGACTCACTGAAGCAATACGTCAAACTATTGGCGGCCAGAAAATTGCGTAACTCGAGGAAGAACGGAAGGAGGTACCTTGACTGAATAATTGCACTCGGGAACACAACCAACCGGGAGAAAGCTGCTCCGATGAGCTCAGATCGGACAAGGGGAAAGGAGCCGAGCAGCGTCTGGCATCCGAGCTAAAGATGCCCCCCAGCATCCACGAGATGGTGCCCGAATAGGATGAGCAAAACAGAGCTGACCAGGTAAAAGGAGGAGGAAGTCCCAAGAACCCAAAGGGGTGAGCTCGAAGTTTAGAAAAATCGTACAAGAAAACCCGCACCCGCATGATTAGCTGTTTTAATAACGCGGTCTAAACCAAGGAAGGAACATTGAAAGGGACAGAGATAACAATGAACTGGGCAAGCCTTTCTAGACCCTGCCATTGACTATTCAAAGGGAGATGGTCATGGAGACCGTGGACGTTCCCGTTCCCCCAGAGTCAACGGAGAGTCGAGAAGAATTTCTTTGTTTTTAGCCGCCAAATTTGAATGTCCGCTGGCGAGGGGGTTCTCTTGCTCTTAGGTAGTTTTCTAGTATCAGAACACCAATAAACTTGGTTCTGTCAATCTTCTGGATTTTTTTTTAAAAAAAGATGGGTTTTATATTTTTATTTTTTGATGATTCCTTAATTAGGTCTCTGAAGTTAAATTTGGTTGGACCACAATGTCGAATATCTCTAGTAATTTGCAGCTATTGTTGGCATATCGCCATGATTTTACCCAAGCAAGCCGAATTAGAAACGATTGACGAAATCGATTTAATTGAATGAAACCACGGGCTCCCATCAATTGCTTGAATGTGATCGGTATGTTCAAAACTTCTGATTATGATCCGCATCAATGTCGCGTCGTTCATAAAGGGATAAGGAAGATTGTCTAAAAATTCTTAAACCTAGTGCATTTTTTTTTCAATTTAAACTTTAACCTTCTAATCGTGCCAATTGAGTTTTAAACTTTTTTACGTTTTGCCAAATGAGTCAATTTACCCAATTTTGATAGGAAACTGCTAATGTAGATGTCGGGTGTCTACGTGGCATGGTTAACACTAAAGTGGATAATTTTACAATAAAAATTAATATTTTTTTATTTATTTTTTTAAATTTATAAATTGTGACCGACCACCCCACCGACCACAAGTGACGGCCAGTGACCGTCACCTAGTATGGGGAAGGGCATCGCGACCCTCGCTTGCCACGGTTGTAAAAAAATAAAAAAAAAAAGGAAAAGAAACAATATAAAAATATATAAAAACATGCTATCGAAAACTATCCTTATCAATATCAGCAATGTCACATAGGACTTTCGGCGTCCAACTTACAGATTTTAGATTAAAATTGATAGGATGAACTCAATTGCAAAATGTAAACAAATTTAGGACTTGATCGTTACATTTAAATGGTTTAGAACTGGATTGACGATATTGCAATAGATTTATAATTTTTGAAATTTTTCAAAAGGAATGTTGTAATCATGATGTTATCGATTGATGACAATTGTAAATTCAAGGTTATGGCATGTTATTCTAACGTGTCTATCAAGTAAATAATAGACAAATGGTATTTATGGTTTTTCCATGCAAATGCATACTTTCTGTTGCAACATCATACGTGATATTTATCCGTGACAAGACTCTACTGTCGTTATTGATGACGGTACAAATCGTCCTTCGAAACAGCTCTACTGACGAGAAGTACCTCGAGGTCAATCGTAACCGTCCGAAAATAAGGGTGTCAATGTTTCAGATGAGTTCATTTTTCTGAGAACATTAAATCGATTGAATCATTAGGGCATAAAGTTGAAACGAACCAAATCTTGTCCTGAGACTAAATTAGAATCGAGCCAAAATCCAATTCAATTCTCTTTGATTCACTTTTCCATTTTTGGTTTTACTTTTTTCCGCTGCCAGCGAAGACCTCACCATCCGTGGGCAACGGGTTGCAAGCCCCTTGCAAGTCTAGCAGCTTCGTAGGCCCTTTGCCCCAATAAAGGGGGAACAAAAAAAAAAGAATAAATAAATAATAATAAAAGGTTGTTATTTTGGAGATTTTCGTATCTTTTGAGTAACCTAGTCGAACGAACTGAAATAACTGAACACAAAAAAAAAAAGGATGGTTATTTTCAATTACCTGAACCAAAAAAACCAACTAAATCAGAATGCACGAAATTTGATTCAGTTCGGTTCGATTTTTCGATTCGATTTTGACGCCCCTACCGAAAAGTGCAAGCATGACTACGGCAACATTAGGGACACTCTTCGTAGCTGGCACTATAGGACGCTTTCGCTACATCTTCATTTCCAGTAGTCCATTCACTTTCAGCATCTAGTGTGATGTAGGTGAACCCACTTTTATAAGGAGAGTAATTAAGTGAAGGGCCCTCTATCTCTAACTCTATAATGAGTCGCGTAACCAAATCAATTAACTAATCGATACTGCATTTAGTTGGGAACCTCCTATCTTGGTTGATGAACGAGATCGAGTCACCACTTTGGTACCCTAAACTCTTGGCAAATATGGCAATTGGGTCATATTGTACTATTTCCGTCGACGATTAAGTCACTTTACTTACCCGATTGTTCAATTTCGAACTTAAAGTTGCTCGATTTATGCCAATCGGTTCTTCCTCGCCTACCAATGACAATTCCATCGATATTGCTGACATTGGATATAACGAGTATTTTCGTTTGGGGCCCATTCCAAACTAATGCCTTTCTTTTTTTTATTAAACTACAAGATCCAGTTTTTTTCTTTAATTAATTCGCTTGCCATTTTATTATGTTCATTTTCGTCGTCCAGCGATTAGTAAAAATGGTGCCCAAAAAAGCCGATTGCATGTAGTCTACATATTGATGAAAATAAACATCTGATATGCATTGTTGGCGTATTTATCATCAATTAGAAATTTTTGGAAAAGAAATGAAAAAAGACCGGTGGCCTCACGTGAGTAGATAGGAGGTCGAGTGCTCCTATTGCCTTAATTAGTTCTTTGTTCCAACTCCGCGTCATCTGAAGTGATATTATCACTTACAATGTTTCCACGCGTGAAGGTTTCGGCTTACACGTAAGAGAAGAATGTCGAACAATGATATTATAGATGCATCATTACGTCATAATATTGAAATTTCCGATGATTGCGATCACGTGCTCACATGCCTCGGCTGATGATGAAATCGACGAGCTAGCTTAGAATGTGGAACTCCTGGAAAATATCTATACTACTATGCAGAAGAGAGATACGAGCGAAGCAGTT
>JAGVVM010008277.1:0-17090 GCA_019149425.1 Psidium friedrichsthalianum | reverse complement strand
CCGATTAACATAAGAATTGGTGAACACCATATTGGGGGCACTACACTGAGAGCACTCGTTGAAACGATTTGCCCCCCCCAGTTGCTGTTTCGTGGTGGGTATGGTCACCCCCCTAACTTAGAAATATCAACATTCTCTTCTAAGTTGATAAAAATTTTAATATGATTAAGGAAATTTTTTCGATAGTGTTAGTTGCATATCTTCGAATCTTTGGGAAGTGGGAGGAATTAAACTGAAAAGGGAAGAAGGAAAAAGAAAACGGGGTCAACCCATGATAAGAAAAATGCCCCATGTGTAAAGGACAAGAAATTATTTTTCTTAGGACCACGGAAGTGAAGACGTATTGATCCTCGTCTAAAAGAGGATTATGCCAGCTAAGGCTTATAAGGCTAGGCGCGAGGTTGTTCTTAATGTATTTACGCGTGTTTTGCTCGGCTAGGGAACCATCATCGCAGGGATGAATTGAGGCGTGGGTTGCAGAGAACGTCAATGGATGCATTGTTGCAACCATTTTAAAGGTCATATACATAGACATAAGACGAGTTTATATTAGTTAATTTTACATGTTCATTTCGACCCAAAAAAAGAAAATTGCATGTGCACCAACATGCTTTTACCTCATTTAATGTGGGTGTGGCACGTATAGAGGTATATGGTCTTGTGGGGATCACATGAGATCATGGTGCATCTCAAGAGGGTAAAAAGCATCTAAAACACATATGTTCAACATGAGATTTTCCTCTCGACATTAAGCTTGTTGGTGCAGCATGTGCTGTTGTCCAGATACGTCCAGCGCTTTGCAACTAGAAAAGCGAATGGCACTAAATTCGAGCTTATACTGGGGATTGCGAAGCTCATAATAGTCCTCGGGGCTGGACGGCGGCTTGAACCTATCACAGTAGGCCGCCGCACCACGATGGGGTCGGCGGGGGCCTACTTCTTCTTGGGGGTACTTCATCATGTGCATTTGAATCAATATCTAGGAGCGCGGGATGTCTAGGTCACTAGGGAAGGCAGGTGACTAGATCACTTCGGGACCAGGTTATTCGACAACTGTTTACTTGAGTGCTGGGATGTATTTGGTCAGATATAAATATTTGGAGGGTAAGAACACTTTTCCTCTATAGTACCCAAGATATTTCGACTCTCGACCTCCTCACATAACCTGAAGTTTCTCTTACCCATTGCTATCGAGTTTACAAAGATAATCTTCATATGGGGCTATGAGTTCACTCAACGTGCACTATAAGTGCACATGAGAAAGAAGAGAGAGAATGTATAGGCAAAGAAGAGGAGAAATGGACTAAAGAAATAAAGGTAGAATTAAGCTGAAATGGAAATAAATAAGGGGTCAACCAAGGGAGAAAAAGCCAACAAGGCACCCCCCCCCCCCCAGTCCAATCACTCTATTCCACGCGATTTTGGTGAGATCTCTTCCTTGTCCGCCGCTCTCTCGCTCTGAAGAAACATCATATACCTACCGGCAGCGCATCCCTCCCCGTACACACGCAGATAGGTATGCGATAAATAGCGGCTCACCGCTCGAAAGCGCGCCCCCCCCCGCACCCCGCCTGTCCGGAAGCGGACACGTGAAGCGGCGACAAGCAGCTAGATACTGACTGGGACGCAAGGAGACGTACGACCAAGCTAGAAACGCGCGAGAAGAGACGTATTAAAAAAGTAAAGATACGAACGACGAAGCTGACGAGTGAGAATGTGGACCCATCCACCCCTGTCCCTCCGCATCGCTACAAAAGATAGGCGGGGCTTTTTAGGATAATTATACGGACCACAAGCGTACGAGGAAACAGAATCGGGAAATACTGGAAGCAGGGCTCGGACCAGATCCTTTGGGCAATTCGTGGCTGGACGGGGCATTGCGACGCGCCTGAGCCGCTCGTTCCGTAGCCGTTCAGGCCAATTCATTGCAAACGAGTGGCTGCAACCCGGTCCGATAGGTCCGGTCCGGTATCGTTGACAAATCGAGGAGCGACGACTCCCGAAATGACACGATTTAGCATGATTAATTAGATATTAACACGTATCAATTGATTGCTATTTTATGATTTTTACGAACGAGAGTGTGACGCTTGACTTTGTTGGTCCTCCTTATTTCTTATTTGGCTTTGTTTTGTTTTAATTTAATTTGCCTCTACGTACTTTTATGGATCTTTTTTAAGCAAGGAGTATGATTTCTCTCTCAAATAAAAAAGAAGAAGGAAGAAGCAAAAGACGAGATGAGATAAAAGTAAACTTGAGTAAGAACGTTTGTGTCATGGTTTTGCAATTTTCAGATCGAGATACATGCGACAAAGCCATTGATAAAAACACAAATTAGGATCTAAAAACATATGCGATTATTTAAACAGACATCAATTGTCGAATGAATTAAATGATACATTTCTTCGGCATAGTCTTTTTAGAGTAGCAAACACTATCGAGCGATGTTACGCTTGCGAATATGATTTCTGTATCGATTTGTATAACGTTTCGAAATCTATAAAACACAACGTGTATAGATTTCGAAACGTTTATACAAATCGATACAGAAATCATATTCCAAGCGTAACATCGCTCGATAGTGTTGCTACTCTAAAAGACTTATGGAAGAAATGTATCATGTATTCATTCGACAAATTGATGTTCTGTTTAAATAATCGCATATGTTTTAGATCCTAACTGTGTGTTTTTACAATGGCTTTGGTCGCATGTATCTCGATCGAAAATTGCAAAACAATGCACACAAAACGGTTCTTACTCAAGTTACTTTTCTCTCATCTCGAGACTTTGCTTCTCTTCTTCTTTTTTATTTGAGGAGAAAATCAACTCATTGACTTAAAAAAAAAGATCCATAAAAAGTACGTACGAGGCAAATTAAAATTAAAACAAAAAAAGCCAAATCAGAAAAATAAGGAGGACCCAACAAAGTCAAGCGCACACCTCGTCCGCTAAAAATCAATAAAATAGCACATCAATTGATACGTGTTAATATCTAATTAATCATGCTAAATCGTGTCATTTAGGGAGTCGTCGCTCCTCGATTTGTTCAAACGATACGGACCGGACCTATCGGGCCGGGTTGCAGCCACTCGTTTGCAATGATTGGCCATGAACGGCTACGGAACGAGCGGCTCAGGCGCGTCGCCCAATGCCCGGTCAGCAAGAATTGCCCGAAAGAGATCTGTCGCGCACTGCTTCAGTAGTCCCGATCTGTTTTCCTCGATCACCTTTGGTCCGTATAATACCCCCTCCCCCCCCAGCCCCCGCCTCTCTCTCTTCGCGGAGGCCCAATCATGCAACCCCTTCCCTCTTCTTCTCGCCCAGCCCCTCTCCCTGTTCTTGCTCCTCGCGTCCAGTCTCTGTACACCGGAATCCGCCGCCGTCCACCGCCGTCGGCAACGCACCCCAACTCCATGGCGGTTCCAGGTCCCAAAGTGGGCCCCAGGGAAGGACCATCACCCTGCCTCCCCAGAGGCGGGGCCTGTCACCTTGTCACTCCGAAGGTTACTGGACGAACCCTATGGAGACTCCGTCTGGCCTCGCTTTGCTCGCTGTCTTCGATCTCGTTTTGGCATGTGTCATTTTGGATGTGTTCTTCTTTTTCTTGTGTTGTTGACGAGATGGCGGGCTGAATCAGATGACTGATTCCCCTGTGGTTGTTGCTCGCGGGTTCCTTTACAGGACTGTCTTGTCAATGGTATTGTTAATTCTAACGGAAATTATCGTGATTATAGAAGTTGAGAATGTGTATAGCTTTGCCCTTATGAGGGAGAGTGCAGTTTGCTGCTGTTCAAGTCCAATTATGTTTTTCACAAGAGACACTGAATGTGGATAGTAACGCGAGCATTAGATGTGATAAGAAATCGTCCCCTCCAAGCGCTGCAGAGATTACCCATGGCAATATGCCGTTTTGGGGAGCTATACCTGGCTAACTAGTCAAAGCTTAGAGCCAGAAGTGATCATAGAAGTTAGACAATCAATTGCGCTCTCGGAATTAAAATCTCATATCATCTCTTTAGAGAAAAACAGAAATTGCGTTTTCATTATGGTCTCGCCTGAACAACAATTACTTAAATAGGTTCTCATATCGCTGGAAAAGGAAAAGGGCAACGGGTCTGGTTTTACTTTACTACGATTACTTGAAATGCATTTAATTACATCCTTTTCGATTGGTGATGACAAAGGTGCTTGCGAAGAGTGGCATTTTCTGCCTCTGCGTGATTCATCTGTGGGTGACAGGGGAAAACAGCACGTGAAGGCCGTAGCACAAAGAGCAGCGTCCATATGCTCATTTATATATCTCCTCTTACATTTTTATAAAGTTGATATGCAGTTTTCATTTTATTGCCTCTCCGCTTTCTCCACTGCTTTTCCCAAAAAAAAAAAATCTTGGTTTCTCTCTCCATGTGTGTGTCACTACGTATGAACTAAACCAAAATGGAGGAAATTCAGCTGCTGAGCGAATTGAAGTTTCAATTGTAGGCTAATTGTCTGTAAAGAAGGGAGTTATGGTGAAGACATTTCAAATTTTGTAATAATTTTTCCAAGTGTAGACGAATTTTCACTCTGCTAGATTAATTGTTAATTGTTCCTAGTTGTGGCTTTGATCGCTTGGGACTATTGTTCATTTTTGGGGATTATTTTAAAGGTTACATTCTTGCTGAAAAGTCATTTGACCTACTGTATGTGTTTGTATTGTCGTGCCATCATTGATGTTGTGCTCTGGTCATGCAATTGAATATCAGATTTTGAAGGAAATTGGACAAGATTTGTCAGATTTCAAGTGTGGCTTGCCACATATCTTCCGTAAGTGGCTTTAAGCCCATCTTCATCTTTTCTTTTCCTTTTTACCGCAGCAACTCAACTTAGCTGCCAACCGGGCAAAGTTATGTTGTTGTCTGCGTCCTGCAGTACAGCACACAAGTGCCATCTCTTACCATCAATGAGAATTATGACTCAGATGTTAGGGATGATACGGAAACATTTCTCAACAAGATAGTTCCTGAGGTTTGCTTACACTTGCTTTTTTTTTTTTTGCTGCTTCTTTATTTCCTTTGAAAATACTGAAGTGATCATTCCTTGGCTATGGATTTAATTTTCAGGGTAGAGATCTGCACCTTGAAGCATACGATTGAGGGTAAGTGTGAGATTTGCATAACTCAGAATGTCACTTTTCGTTCCGTTCATGTTAGCACCTTTCTTTCTCTTCATCTCTGGGCAGTTTAATTTGGGTCTAAAATCACCATAAAAGGGTTAGAACAAGACATCTTTGGCTTATTTTCTTGCTGCATGGATTCTTTGCTGGTCTTTTACCATAATAAAAGGCCATGTATTGCTTATAGTCAGTTGTGATTTTAAAGTAGTTCGCACTTTCTTGAGGACAGGAGAAAGTATCATTATGCAGTGTATCTGACTCTAATTTATCATCATATAGGGGGTCATGTTATGGTGTATGTTTTTGTCATTTAGCGCCTATAAGAGGCTTTATTGGTAAGAGTGAACAGGAACTCTCAACTCATTAACACTTACCTTGACTTATTTTTGATGAGTATTTTTTCGTTCTAATGAAAGCGAGGAAGTCAAGTTGCATGGCTTCAGTTTGTTTCTTTTCATTTTTGACACCCTCGATGGTTTCCTGGTTGGCTCATCACTCTCTCTTTCCGCGTGGCACTTTGTATATCTTATTCCATCAGTGTAATAGGGCCAACCATAATAGTTTCATATTAGAATCTCGCTGCTTGGTTCTTTCTGTGGGTCGGATAGGAGAATGATATTTGACATGGGACGCTGCGGACATTGGCAGGTCCTGATGCACATGCCAGCTCATATAGAAAATCTTCCATGTTTGGTACTGATACCCTACACGTAAGAATGAACTTGTTTCGCTAGCTTTAATGGACTGCTAGGTTTATGTTATTGTTGCATTAACCATGTTCATTCTGTACAAGGATACCAATTACAAATGGGGAAGCTTAACATTGGGAACCTGGCAGCGGGTGTTCGGTAGTTTTGCCCGCAAAATATGCCTTTCATTTCGTCGTCAAGTGTAAGGAAGTTGCCTTATAATCATTTCTCCTCTTATGCTTCAGGGAATATGCTCTGTGAGCATCGAGACGTTGCCATATGCCGGACGTGTTGTAGTATACCCTTAATGGAATGTATGAGATGCCGCTTGATTTAGCAATCGTGTTTTTGCCCTGATTTGTGTGAAGTAAACCGAAAAGGGGATGGAGTTTCTTGCTCGATGTTATGTCAATTACTAAATGTAATGCCGCCTTTGCAGTTGTGTACTGCGATGGCTAGGTTGCATGCGTCATGATGCAGTTTCCGCTTCAGGAAATGCGCAATTTGACATGGGTGGATGGTGATGAATTTGCTTCGGATGATCATGCTGTCAATGAGCGAGAAGGTGCATACGCTATGTTCTGTGTTATGAGTTAAGACTCCATTGAGAATGTCCTCTCGAAACGCATCTTTACTGTGGTGCTTTCTGACTTGCCTGATTTTGGAGGGCCTTAGCATTTGAAGCCATTGCGAAGTCTTATCTGGAAACGGAAATGGTGGTATTTCTATTCCATGACTCTGGATCGTTTATAGGATGAAGTTTCTGGATGGTCCATCGATTAGCCAATCATGCAGGACTTCAGAGTCAATATGCATCATCACATCATGAAGAATAAAAGTTTCTTGTTACCCAAACCAACCTGATACCCGAATATAATCCAAATTGATACAACGGTTCGGTTTTGGTTGGTGTGTGTGATGTGGTTTTGCCCCTCTTCGTCGCAGCACGGGGCATTGATTTTTCAGAAAAATAGAGGGAATCAAGCCCTATCCATCTCTCCTTCCAAGAGCCATTAATCGATCGCAAATTCCAAGTTTTTTATACTCGTTAATCAATCACAAGTTTCAAGTGTTTCGATAAAATTGACAGGATTTCCAATTGGCTATAGATGTTTCTAAAGCAAAAGTCAAGCCCTGACTGCTTGATACCAAGAATGAATCTGTAGAGCAAACGCCACAGCTAGAGGAAGAAGACGACGTAGACAGGATTAGGACTTTGATTTGCTTACCGTCAACCCGGGCGATTCGCAGTCTCCACCAATGATGTCCGTGACGACGGCCAGATCCGCCCCACTGTTCCCTCTCTTCAACTGTGGCCTCATTGTCGCTGTAGATTCTTCGGGCCACCTGTGAAGAAGCTGCTTGCGCGAAGCCCGCGGTGGTGGCGGGCTAGGGACTACAGGAAGAGCAACTCTACGAGATCCTCGAAGCTCACAAAACCCAGAGGAAACCTCCAAAATCCAGCATTCATCCCTCTTTATTTTGAAAAGAAAATAATGGCGATGGCTCTCGATAAGGAAGGAAAAACAACACCACCGGCCAAAGCGCGCACACGATGCGCGCAAAGCTGAGCTCCTTCGGCCCAAAAATGGCAAACCCTGAGGACGGCCATGGACACGTCCTGGGACCTCAAACATCGCCTCCTCAAGCCCTCAATGGCTCTGACGAAGCTGGTCCCAGCAAACCTTGTCCCCTTGCCTGCGCCATCGTCAGCAAGGGCCCCTCGGCTTCCAGCAGCTCTCGTTTCTCCGGAATGGCTTCCCTCTGGTAATCATCCCTTCCTACTATCCCACCATCAAAGGAATCTTCACTTCTTACTATCCCACCCTCAAAGAACTGGGCTGTGTCTCTTTCGCGCATGAGAAAGTGTTCAGGCTTTCAGGTCGGTTTGGGTCATTCCCGAACTGTAAGGTAACGTTCAATTCGGGCTTTTTAGACACCCCTAAATTGTTCGCAGTACGTGGGGTACGACTGATGTAAGAATTTCCTCGGACAAAATGTCAGTTTCGTTGCCAGGACACATGATGTTAAATCTAATCACTAAGAATATCAAGGATAGATGAATGAAATTCGACGCTGGAGATATTAGCCTGTGATCTTTTGATCATGTTCTGTCCTCTAATCAGTGAAAGACTGATTGCCTCCAAAAATCCACTTTGTATGTCCTCAAAGCTTAGGTCGAAAAATAAATTGAGAGGAAAAATTGCAGAGAATGATGGATAGAGAAGATTTTGTGACGTATTAGCTTGACTATGAAGCAAACATATGCATTTCTCAAGCTCGTGCTGCTTGGACTACAGCATCAATTTACAAGCAAAACTAGCAGACCAAGAAAAGCTCGGTACCAAGCCGCTCTACGCATAATCTAACAATTGACCTGTATATGCTCGCAACTTCGGTCACTTCCCTTAAACAAATTTTACCTAAGCTTACGCATAAAATGCCTCCCATATATGACTTGTCCAGACGAAGCAAAAGAAAGAAATATGGAGAATTACACTCCCCAATCAGAAAGACCAAGCCAGGAACCTCCAGAAAGATTATACCTACACTTGCATCATTGCGCCTATTAACAGCATCCGCAGACAGAAGGAATTTTAACAAACCTGCATATAAGTACAAAAGGACCAGCTACTTGTTGACGGCCGCTCAACCATGCCACCTGAAACCTACTTTGCCTTCTCTCAAGCTTCTTCCTCTTCTATAGTCAATCTCTGCATCAGACATAGAAGAGCCTAATCATATTTACGACTGTTCTTGGGCAAGTGAATCCTTGAAAATACATCTTCATCATCAGTCTGAACATGGATCCGGGTGTGCTTGATCCAGAGGCATTGCATGAGTGAAGACCTGCACAGCACAAGGAAGAAAGTAAGCACCTCCAGGAATAGAGAGCAGGAGCAACGCTACACAAACATTGCTTCTCAGAAGGCGTGAGTTCAGAAATATAGCGCCTGCTTCCAAACAAGAGTAATCTCAAAGTATGTTATGCACAAAAAACATTTCTGGCACACTCCCATATAAAGGCCATCCTCAAATCCAGCCTCATCGTCGTCCACAATTATCTCAATGGATCTTCCGATGGATAATGTCTCTTTCAAATGAATATGCTTTGAGCGCAGATGTCCCAGCTTCTAACTCATAATTTCTCCCAAATTTAAGCATATCAATAGATCAATCTACAGAAATAGATCCAAGCAAGTTTTTGCTCGAAGCACCTTGGCCCTCTAAAGACTGACATCTCAAATCATAGTATGATCTGACTGCAAATCAAAGTGCTCACAAAACTAAAATCACTAAGAACAATGTGAGACTCAATTAAATCCTACGAATATCTAGAATCAAAATAGTGGTTAGTTATACAACATTCTAAAATTTCTTTTCCAATTCCATCATTTTTCAGCAATATAAGGAGTCGCATAATACCTACTAAACCAAGTTCAGAAGCTCACCCTTTCCAGTATCATGCGAAGTTAGTAGATCACGTTGCACATCTTGGTCAGCTTTTACGTTTTGAAGGGCAGAAGTTCTGTGCCCAGTTTCTCCGCCTTTTGACCTTCACTATACAGTCCAGCATGTGTAGATTCTTCGGTCGGTGGATTATTGGAGGAAAAGGTGTCATTGTAAATGAGTCATCTGTGACATCAGCAATTTCCACATAATTGGTCGTAGTAATTATTTCATCTGCACTGAACCCAAAGGAAGCTCTGTATGCTTCGATTTCCTCTGCATCTTGTTTTGGGCTTCTACTACTTTGCCAATTCTGATTCCCATTTCCAGCAGTAGAGTAGGCATCAGATCCTTGGAAACACTCAATCTACACCAGTATTAGGAAATGGTGGATTATGATCCAAATAGAATTCAGCAAATGTAGCTGGACAGAAGAAATTTGTATCACTTCTAGAAGCACAGTGGGGCTATGTCCAGCTTCTCTTCCAGAACCACCCCGATCGCTTCGAGGTGAAACCGATGAATCCCACTGTGAAGGAAATTCACGTTCCGGGAATGATGATGGTAAACGCTCACCAGACATCCTTGAAATTGGTGAGATCATACCACTGGGAGGACTTCCAGGGTAAAGCGAATATGTAGCCTGGAGATCATGTGAAGCAAACATAACTGGTCTTGTCAGGACATTTGATGTCTTTTACAGATGAAAAATAATGAGCATAAGGAAACATCGGGGGAAGAGGGAGTAGTCAAATGAGCCAACTCTGGTGGGGGAGTGAGAGGAGCAGTAGATGGCTCGGTGTGAAAGTCGAGAAACAGGAGGGGAAACCAGCTGTGTTCATGGGCATATGGTCCTGTAGCAAACATTGTGGATGAAGGGCCGCCATCGGGGGAGTTGGCAGACAATGACAGGAAACAGTTATTAGGTGACTGGGCTGTCGAAGGGAGAGCAGAAGTTGTAAAGGATGCTGGAGAAGAAGGCGGAGCTAAAAGAGATGGAGATATGGTAGTAGCATGGTTGGCCAACCCGGCAGCTTGGGTTCCATTTGGCTGCGCTGCTGAGGAATTGCCCTCGGGCATACGAGATGCAGGAACTATACGACCTCCCGCCGTTCCCAGCACCAAAACAAGAGAAAGCACCCCAACAGCCACCCCATATCTTTCGCTGTCAATCCAAAGTGTTAGCATTTTAAGATTGAATTCAGCTGACAAAGCAAATTTAGAATGAAAATCGGATGAGATACAGGAAACTGATAAGCCATGATCTCATTCTCCCCCTTTTTATTATTAAGTTCAACAAGGTCTCGTCCCATATTGCATGGCAAGTACTTAACCATGGAGTTCAGATGGATGTGGCCACCTTAAGTCGACTTCAAGGTAATATAATTGAAAGGGACACTCTACGGATGGCTAAAGAAAATTAAGGGCCATTGCTAAATTCAAGCAAGATGAGATGAAGCATGAATATTTGTGATGTGATAGCAGATAAGTCATAGAGCATTTTCAGATCTAGCTGCGTGATGTCTCATGTTTGAAGTTCACTAACTTTACCATTTTCCGAGACACCCCGTTACCACACACATGGATTGGTATGGATCTATACCCAACCTAGATGGAACAAGATTTTAAGCTCCAACCTTAAAACAAGAGCATGGGGAAATGATTATGCTACCGAATTCAGTGGAGAAGTCCCATTCTTGATCGAGAAATCTAACAAAATAAGTCACATTGAAGACAATGGCATGAATATGATGAAGAAAATTTTGTAACATAGCAGATATTACTTTGGGATCCCTGAAACATCTATTTTAAATCTTAAACCAGCCAAAAGACAAAAATTCTTGGGATTACTCATTTTATTTAGTACTTCAATCTGGCATAGCAAAGTGCCATAATTTGACTTGAGGTCACAAGCATCTAGCGCCTGCATCTCCATGTGACAAATGCCTTATTGCATACCTATGACTAGGTAACTTGTGCAAATTATATGATTTTGGGTAAACTTCAGCATTATCTATGGTAGCTATGCTGATAAGAGACGAGATCAAAATCATCCAGTGAAAGGACTCCAGAATCAAAAGACATGGATGCAGAAGGATGAGCACATTGTGAAAGAATACAATTAAGCTTCCAATGTTGTCTCACTGCTTAATGTGCATCCTCCAGACACTCTAGATGAAGACCGACAAGTATCATTTGACCGAGCATATCCTGTCTAAGACTCTCCTTGAAAGAAGTAGACTGCCACTATCCACTAAAGAAATCCATCATTCTCTAGTTACGACATTCTGCACTACACATGCTCAGAGATTGTTTGGTGGGCTTGACATTATACAGTAGACCCAAGAGTAGTCAGATTCTGAGTGGTCCACCCATGCAATGGCTCACAAACCTACCTGAGAACCAATAGCCACGTCCTATTTCCCTCCCATTAAGTGGTCCAACTAGGCTCAAAAGACAACAGTTGGCTTTTAGATCAAGATCATCTCTAGTTCTCAACAAGAACAATGCAGACAATGACTTAAAAGTAAATGTAGTTTAACACTAATCTCCCACGCTCATTTCCGCTGAATTTCTAGCATAAGCTCATCGATAACAAAGGGCAGGCAGCCAGATGTACATCAAACTGAGAATCAGATTTGAGGTCCAGGTCACAAATCGACTCTGATCCTTCCTACTTTCAGGCCATCCAACTCTATCACGACCTTAATTCCATCAGACATTAGATCTGAACGACATTATCCGAGACCAAAGACGAAGATCAACTACTTAAAGCTACGCAGATCAGATCCGAAACAAAACAACACAAATGCGACGCTGAACAACCGCGACGCTGAACAACCGCAAAAAAAAAAACAATAACCGAACTATTCCCGCTCATATCACTACAAGCGCGATGAAACGGAAAGGGGGAGAGAGGCTCGCTCACCTGTTCCGGTCGCTGCTGGAGAGGGAACCGATTCTGCTCCGATCCCATGCAACTCGCTCCCGCGCACTCACTCAGTAAAAGCTCGCTGAAGCTCAGCAAAAACTCACTGGGTACGAGCGAAAGGTCCTTTTCTCGGGAGAAGTGATGGCGCGAGTTGGGAGTTGCTTTCGGTCACGGCATCATCTTTCCGCAAGCGCGAGAGCCACTGCTACGAGAAACAGATGATCGCCATTTCGCACAGATTTCTACCTCGCAAAGGAAATCTGATCGACGAAGGAGGAGGAGGAGGAGGAGGAGGAAGCTGACACAGTAGAGAGAGAGAGAGATATTGTAGGGGAGAATTAATTATTAAAATAAGTGGCAATTTTCAGGTATTTAAAAAATAATTAAAAAATAATTGGATAATAGAGACAGAGAGAGACAAAAGTGAGAAAAGGATTGAAGTGAGTGTGACTTGGGGAAAAGGAAAAGATAGAGATATAGAGAGAGAGAGATGCTTTTCCGATGCTTCTTTTTTCTTTTCTTTTCTTTTCTTTAAACCTTTTTATTATTTTATTTTTGTCTTTTTTGCCTTTTGCTTTTTTGGTGATTTTATGGAGATTGAGAAAAGTGGTGTGTACGCTCAACGGGAAAAAAAAAATTCATCTTTCATTCGATAATATATTGTGAAAATGGCATTTTTCTTTTTATTAATAACGCCCGATAAAGACAAAAAAAAATTATCCAAAAAGTCCTGAACCTACCGCACGAAGGCCAATTCAATTCTAAACCTTTTAATTATGTCGATTTAATTATAAAATTTTTTACGATTTGCCAATTTAATTTTAAATCTTTTGACGGTTTGCTAATATAGTCATTATGGCTAGATATCCAAATAATGGATTTGGATTAAATTGGAAAATCTTTAAAAGATCTAAGTTGACGCAGAAAAGAAAAACTTATGACTAAATTTGCATAGTTGAGAGGTTTAGTATTGAATTGGTCTCCGTATAATAAGTTTACAATTTTTTTTAAGCAATCATCTCCGATGAACGACAAAGAAATTTGTAATCTTTCGTACAATAACACACTGAGAAAATTGTATTTACAATAATAGTGACTATTATTAAAATAATGCTACATAAATACTGGAGAGATATGTAATCCAGTCCCAATTCAGTTTTCCAGACGGTGGGGAACCGGGGTGGGAGCAGAACATGGGATCAGCCAAGGGGCTCAAATATCATGTGCAGCTGCAGTTCTCTGTTCATCTGCGCTATTTGACGTTCATTTCACACTCCCAAGTGCTGAACTGAAGCTCACATGTACATTGTGCCTTTGCTACATGTGTAAATGTAAATTTACAAAAACAAGGCACTTTTAAAAACAGTGTAATCTGTCTTCTCGAGAAGGGAAAGTGCACAAATATGTCAACAAAGAACGGCAGTCCGTCGAATAAAGCGATGCTTTTTTCATGTATAAACGGATAGAAAGTTCATCAGGAGTGCAAAAAAAAAAAAAAAAAACTCAAAAAGAAGGGAACTCGTGCATTCCGAGTTTATGTACCGTGCCGCCTTTGAGAGAAGCCCGCAGTGATCAAGAGGACATGAAAATTTCAGCCGAGCTCTGCTTGCATTGGATTGAGCGATTCGAAACGGCTGCATCCGATGCGAGTTTCGCGGCGTCGTGTGCGTATCTTGTGGCTCCGATCGCTCGATCTGTGGTGGGCCGAACGTAGATGAGGACTTGTCGATCGGACATCTTACTGGATGAATCGTGGGAGTGGGGATGCATTGTCGACAATCTTTCTCCATTGCTTTTAGGGATCGTGGTCAAAGATGGGAAAAGGCAGAGGCAATATGATATTTCTTGGAATCATCTCAAGGAAAACTTGTTGGGGTGGGGGGCACGGATCCACCCAATTGGGCAGAGGCATGTGCATTCATGGCTCAAAGTACTTTGCATTATGCTCTTCAAATGGGGACACTCAAAACATGATCAATTTTGGCCCCCCTCAAAAACACAACAACAAAAAAGAATTTTCTTTAAAAAGAAAATTCAAAAGGAAGCGTCGAGCGAGCGACATTTTAAGTAAATTTACGGTATCTTATAATCGATTTCTTTTGTGCATGTATAATTCACATCGTAGAATCCGAAACATTTTCTTTTAAGCAAGCTCGAAAAGTATTTCGAAGCGGCCATTAACAAGATCCTCAAAGCACCAAAGCTTACGGACAGGATTACACGCCAACCATGTGAGGTTTTCTTCTTCCTTTCCCTTTTAATATGATATTAAAGACAAGGTAGTATTGCACATCACCTATAAAGGCAATTACTGTTGTACAGCATGCGTTTCTAACGTTTGATGGCTGCATATGTTCTGCTTTCTCGAGGAAAAGAAAGCTTGGCATCTAAAAATAAAAGGACAGTGATGCAAATTTAAGAGAATCGATGGAAAATAAAGAATTTGTATCTCTTGAAATAAGGAATCGATGGAAAATATTGTTCATTAAAATATTTTTCATTTATTCATTCGTATTTGTAAGAGATACAAGGATCATTTTTAGGAAGACGTCTTTGCAAATCATTCATTCTTTGCGAAATGAAAAGAGCCTTCAATGTTTGGAAACGTGGATATTTCTTCTCCTATGAGGCTGTGTATGCAGAGTAACTTCTTCACGATGGCTAGAGTATGTTCTCCCCTGCGTTGTGCGCCTAGAGATGGAAATCTGCTCTTGGATTTTCCTCCCAAGAGTAACCATATCAATCAAAATGCACAGGAGGTACTCTTTCAAAGTGTCACTTCTAAAAATTTAGTGCTACCTTACATACCCCGGTCATTTGCGGGGTCGATGAGAATATACGCATGAAACCACATCGACGCCTCGCTTCCAATTCCTAAGTTTTCTTTCCCATTCTATTTTGGGGGGTTTTCGGTCGAGTCGGTGTTCGGTTGATCTTCACTAGCATTAGCAGGCAAGAGACTCACAAGATCTTAAAAGTACTAACAAACCGAGGGTACCGATACATGGAGACGAATAAAAGTTTTCCCAGCAAATGCTTGTGACAATCACATAACTGTGAGGCCTCTCCTAGAACCGTATAATTAGTCAGCTAGCTAGAGTGACCTTAAGGGAGAAGAAGAAAAGCAAAAGCAGTTGGCACTGAGGGAACCTCTTGGAAGCTAGAATTGGAGAAGCTATTTGGTCTTTATAAGTACTAGATGCATGCTCAAAGCACCTGAAGAACCATAGGACCACATGGATCTCCCTTTGTGACCTGACCTAAGGATTAGCATGCACTGACTAAACCAAGCATAGAATTTGGAATTGACCCACACTAAACCAAGAAAAATGCTCCCTTCCGCAGAAAAAAGGCCACTAGACTGAATTTCTGTGTTAATTCTCATCCCTAATCATCGAGTAAATTTTCCCAATTTTCGACCCGCGCCTAGCGTGGCATATTAATGTTGTGGTTTGGAGACCCCGAGATCTTGGATTCTTGATTTGGAGATAAAACCTATTGGACTTTTCTCATCTAGAATTCCACAATTGATTCTAGGTAAAAACATGCACAAGTACATAATGAATGAAAATCATGGTTCGCGTAGGCCCATGAACTCAAAAACCTAGGGTCTCTCTCTTTCTTTCATTTTTATCTTCTTTTTCGCCATAAGCTGTAATTATCTTAGGGGAAACCAACCGTGCGACCAATTCAAACTTTTCCTATGGCCATGATTGCATATATAGATAAAGATCATTTCGGTAGGACTCTACAAAGATGTAAATCCCATAACACACCCTCCTCCTTTGTCCGGGCTTGGGACCGGCTGTGTAACATCGAACAACACAGGCGGAGTTACTTACACTGAAAACAGAGAGGTAAGTGGTAACAACCGACTAGCAACAACAAAATCAACCGGAAGTGAATTTGACCCTTTCTTTTGTCCAACCTGACTCATTATTCCTCGCTCCTCCACCCATGCTACGATCTTCTCTTGGGTACTTGGTCATCTAGAGCACCCAACTAATCCCCCACAAGTCCCTCCAGTTTCCCGCGCCTCACAAGCGGATAATTATCTAGATAGTAAGCCCCAAAGGCAAAACCCCATGTGGGATGGATGTACTAAACACCGACCCCAGCACAATTAGTAAGCAAATCCTCATCATTTCCCGAAGGTAGAAAATGATTATACCACACATTATCTTCAGGAAATTTAAGACTTATATTGGATCCAAGTGACCATACTAGGACTCATCAAACTCTCAGGTACTATAACCAAGACAAGAAGACCAATCTCAAGGACTATTGTTTTGTCACAACTTGTTTTTTAAGCCCCAGTGTGTTTCTGTTTTGAAAACTCGAAACTTTTTAGTTGAACCCCCGACCCGAAGTTCGAATATGAGAAAAACACTCCAGGAGTTAACAATATCTCCTCAAAGAAGTCTTTTTCGAAGGAACGGTATTAGACAATCTTTTCTTTGATAAGGTTACAATTGATGATGAAAGGTCACCTTACGAGCATCTCTTGATCCATTGCGGTTGATCAACATTACTATCTAAATGCATTCTATCAACATTACTATCTAAATGCATCCTACTGATTTAAGCCAATCAAATATCAAGAGCTTTGGATCCTAAGGCCACTATGCAATATCATCAGCTCGGTCCATTGCACCACCTATTAGTTGAGTCTTAACGCCAAATATTTGTTCCTCTGGATACAAATGCCGGGGAAATTACACAGATTATGGTGATGGGATGACGTCAAAAGCCACCCAATCAACCGAACCCCATTAACTTACACCTGGACATCCATAGTTCTTAAGCATAAAAATGGCTCCTTCAATAAATTTCTTTAGGAGGGGAACATTTCATTTTGATTTTT
>JAGVVM010008276.1:0-30317 GCA_019149425.1 Psidium friedrichsthalianum | reverse complement strand
CCCTCTCCTCTCTCTTTCTCTCTCCTTTTTTTCCCCTCTCCTCCCCTTCTCCCTCTCCTTTTCCCCCTCCTCCTCCCGCGCGTCTCCCCCCCTCCCTCTCGTCGCTCTGTCCCGTATCCTCCCCCCCTCTCTCCTCCACTCTTTCCTCCTCTTCCCTTTCCCCCACTCTCTTTTCCTCCCTTCGCCCTCCCCCTTCTTCTTCTCCTTCCCCTCTCTCCCTCCCCTCTTCTTCCCCCTCCCTCTCTCGCTTCCTTTACCTCCCCTTTCCTTTCCTCCTCCTCTCCTTCCCTCTCCTCCTCCCCCCTCCCCTCCTTCCCTTCTCCCCCCCAATCAACAATAGTGTCTCTCCCTTCCCTTCTTTCTTCGCCCTTCCCTCTTTTTTTTTTTTTCCCCTTCCCTTTCCCCCTCTCCCTCTCCCTGCCTGCCTCCCTCTCTCCTCTCCTCGCCCGCCCGCTTCCTCCCCCCCCCCCCTGTCGTACTCCGTCTCTTCCCCCGCTCCTCACCCCTGCTCACCCCTTACATCTTTTTCTGAGCGAGCTACAGCGCAATTCACAAAAGTATGAAACGGGCTATTTCGACTGGCTAATCCTATTTTCGAGCGTCGCATGTTCGCATTCACATGTCGTGTACGGAATGTCCAGTATGCCATGATTCGCGTCACACATTTGTGACATACGATGGTCCATATACGATGTCGCATTCGCACGTCCAGGTACATTATGTCGCGTTCACATATCAGTATTCGTGTGCCTTTGTATCCGCAAGGTCGTATTCATACGTCTTTGAATCCGCATGTCCTATTCTTATGTCTTCGTGTTAGCATAAACAATTCATAATTATGTCTTCGTATCACCTGTCTATGTTGTATACCTTCGTATGGCATGTCCACGTACGTATGTCGCATCTGTATGTCCTGTTCATATGTCGCTATTGGCATGTCTGCGTTCGCGTGTGTCTTTGTCTACCACGTGTCATATGCCATATTTGCGTTTCATGTTTGCATGAAACGTACGGTTCACGTTTTGCCATGTCTTATTTTGTATATCCATACTTGCATATTCATGATTGCATGTCTGTATTGCATGTATATGTTCGCGTGTATATGTTTGACTTATTCTACGTTTTACTTATCCATGCACTCATTTCACCCATCATTTCATCTAAAAAGCAAAAAAAAAAAAAAAAAAAACAAAAAAAGGAAGAGACACCTCACTAGAGATTAGGATAAACCAAGCATGTTGCCAAAATAGGGAATTCATGGAATTCAGTATGAAAGGGTATTAGTTTTAATAATTAGTTAACCAAGTCCCCGAACTCATATCTTCGGTTCCCTAGATAGTAATTTAGTTCTCCCGCTAGTACTTAAGGTTTTCTAATCGACCTACCAAAAAAAAACGAATAAATAGTGACGACTCTAAATTTTAAAATCATTTGAACCAAAAACCAAAAATTGCGATTCAAGGCTTGGGAGAGTCCGTATTACGTTAGTTAATCTAATTAACAGATAATCCGTTAACTGAGAAATTTGGCCACAATCAAAATTTTTAGGGTCACGACCAACTTCGGTTCAACAGCCTTTTTCAAATAAAAAATCAATTTTCAAAAATCCAAAATCATTTTTGAAAATAAATTTTTTTTTTTGGTGATCGCGTGGCCTAAGTTTGGTCTTGCGTCACGATCGAGCGTCCATTATTTTAGAAAATAAAAAGAAATTGATTTTTTGATCTGGTGATGAGAATTCATTCACGTGGCCATTCTGGAGCATGTAGATCAATAAATAGGCAGGAAATATAAAAAAATTAAAATCAAAATAAAAAAAACCAAAAACTATGTCTTTTTGAATTCCGGTCAAAACCCAGTGGGCTTTGGGTTGGGCCTTTTGGGTGCATGGGCTGGGTAAAACCGACCTGGTCCAAAATAAAATAAATAAATAATAAATAAAAAAATTTGAAAAAAAATGTAATAAAAAATCCAAAAAAAAGGGAAAAAAATGTAAAAATCATAAAAATTCTAAAAAAAATACCAAAAAAATTAGAAAAATATGAAAAATTATGAAAAATAAAAAAATGGACCACATTCAAGTGGGTCGATCTACTTCACTTTTCGAGCCTTAAAAAATAACCATTTTTCCGTCTCGGTCGTTTACCAAAATCTTTCTGAAGAGACACCCCCCCAAAACTTTTTTTCATGAAATTGGTAATTGAAAAATTAATGTAACTATAGTCCCTATATCATTGATCTTCTAGTTCATAGGAATAAAGTAGTTCCTCTCAATACTTATTTAGGTGCCTAATCAAACTCACCCCAAAAAATTAGTGATGACTCCAAAATGTAAAATCGTTTGTCTAATGACACTTGAACCGTTAAGTACAATTTGGTAGAAACTTGGAGACAGTTCGAGCTAAGTACTTAATCTAATTAAGTAATGGTAATCATTAAACTTAAAATTCAACAACTCGATTTTTTTAGGGCCCGTAACAGTTTGGCGACTCCATGGAGATAAAAACAATGAATTTTTGCAAAAAAAAACATTTTAAAGAGGACTTAATACAGAAAAATTTCATGAAAAATTTATTTGATTGACAATTAGCTTGGATTCTAATCTTTAGTGTTTAAATGGTTTTGCAGAATGGAGTTATAGTGGAGAAGTGACTGGCTAACCCCCTTGTTTTGCAACTTGGTATAGAAAATGGTGATTTAATTTTTTGAACTATTGAAGCGGTATTTGCATTTTTAAAGTGTGTATGTGTTTGCAGATTGTACTACACTATACACAACTCGTGACCGGACCTGGGTCACACCAATAGTTTTAAGATGGCATTTAGATGGTTCTTTGAACCTTGGCAGTAAGGCTTCGGTTAAGGTTATCTCATCTGGATGCCAAAAATTTGTCCAAAAAATTGGCTTCAGAGTCGTTCTCATGCGCATGAGGCTATGATACATGCGGCTTGTGTATGGTTGCCCCAGGCGAACGTTAGGGAGCCGACCTCTCTTGGGTTACATATTCATTACTTCCTCTACTTTTGTAGAAAATTATGGATTGCCCTAGGCGAACGTTAAATTGTGCTCATTGATAACAAACAACATCCCAGATTAATTGACAGCTTTCGTTGGCACAATTATTAGAGAACCTTCAAAGGAAGTGGTGCAGGCCCGAATCAGCAAAATTTCATTTCACATAGTCCCTTGTGAGGAACAGTTCCTACTTTCTAGTGTCTAGTTAGTATTCATAAGATTTGATTGTTATGATTGAATTTTTACATTTGAGGGATTGCTTTGCATCTTCAATTCAATAAGATGTAATTAATTTATTTTATAAATGAAATTACATATTTTTTAAATTTATTTTGAGGGCATAATGGGTATTCCAAACTGGCCCAGTGATGATCTCTAACAAATTGAAAAAAAATCATGTCATCCATGGAGAATCCTGAGAGCGGGCTTAATTATGCCTCCTCATTTTTGAGTCTTTCAAAAATAAAAATAAATGTCAAAAATAAAAAATGTACTTTAGAAAGGTTTTTAAAAAAAAAAACTAGGCGTAGGGTTTAACCTGTCTTGTCTTTTTATCCCTACTTTGCGTTTTCAGGAGATGACCTTGAGGAATGCAAAAGGATCGGAATTGTTGATGTCCTAGCCGATAACACTAGGAAACAAAGAAATCGATCCTCTCGAAGACGGAATCATGATACCAATAGATGTCCAAGATCTTCCTGAAAAAATACTCAAACTGTGCCGTCAAAATCCAGAAGCAAGTATACTAGCCCGACCCTAACAACGCCATTCTTGGCTTTAATTGGTCAAGGGCTTGCCTTTTACTTCCTTGGATTTGAACGACAAAGTATAGACATTTACAGAGATTTCTGAATCACAAGATCCACAAATGTAGCGAGTGAAGAGCATATAGTAAGGTCTCGATTCCTTATATAGGACTCTGGGGGACGATGACTTCTATTATTGAGCTTAATACACAGGCATTTCTACGGACACTACAAGCAATCGATACATATAGTAGACGTTAAAAGGTACAAAGTATGAGTGAAATGTGGCACACAACAGGTAGCCTGTTCATTTATTGGCATATTGACCGACGTGGTCATAGCTGTAAATAATTTACTGACTGATCACAGGTGAGTTTTAATCTGACCAGGGGGCCGTTGCCAAATCCTTCTTAGTGTTTTGATATTATCGTCTGAAGCGGCTAACAAGAACATCAAGAAGATCTTGGCTAAAACAGCTGAGAATTATCGTGATTGGCATGAGAGATTATCTTTTGCATCGTGATATATCGAACTTCTATCCGAACGTCTATAGGAACGACTCCATACTCTATTGTATACGGAATGGAGGCAGTTCCTACTAGTTGAGGTAGAAAACACCTTCACTACATATCTTTCGAAAGCACAATAGATAGAGGCTGATTGGATCCAGCAGAGGTTAGACCAGTTGAATATGATCGATGAGAAACGAACTGAAGGCTTTATGCCATGGCCAGTGTTATCAACAAAGAATTGCTAAGTCATTCAACAAGAATGTTAAGCCTTGATGTTTTCAGGCGGAATGACCTCGTCCTACGACAGGTTGCTTCCAATAGTCCCTCATTCAAAAGGGAAGTTTGCTCCGAACTAGGGTGGCCTGTATGTCTTGAGAAGGTGCTCAAGGAGGTGCTCTAATCTAGCGAAGATGGATGGTCAAGTTTTTACCAATCTTGTTAATTCTGATGCTGTAAAAAATAAGTACTTACTTGATTTGTATTCTTTTCAATTAGTTGAGTTTCATTCTTTAAACGCAAGAGATGAGATGACAAGAAGATTAAAACACTAGCTCCTCTCTATTCCATCAACAATAAACGAGCCTTACAACAAGTCACTGGGGGGAGAAAAAATAAAATCAAATTAATTCCTAATAAGCATCACAAAAGAGCTCAACTGATTCTCCATATAGTTAATGCTTTGCCTACACCGAGATTCTGAGATTCAAGATCCACAAGCTTAAAGTAAAGTGATTGCATTTCTACTTCAAACCTGGCCGCGTTGGCCTCATGATGTTCAACGGTGAGTTTCAGATTCTCGATCAGGCTTTCTCAAGAGCTATATCCGTCGCTAGGTCTCCGAGCCTCTCTTTCTAGCTAGTCACATCTAAACTCATCATGATGTCATTGGGTCATGCTAGAATTAAGTCTGGTTCAAGGTACGCACTCACAATTCTCCCTCTCGTGAACTAACAGCGAGGCCCATTTATCAGCAGACTTGACGGCCCCTTCTTGTGGTGGACAACCGTGAGTTTTTATAGATTTTAAGCATTCAAACGGATCCTGATAGCAACTTTTCACGATTTGGGGCGAGTTAGGGTAACCGTTTGGTAGGTATTCCGGTAAGCCTCTAGAAAGTTGAATAAAGATGGTTAGGAACACCCTGTATTCCCTCTCCAAATTGGTGCCCTTCGATCAAAAAATGTACTTATATCCCTAAAATAGACTGAAGATCTCAGCTTTAAACCCGGATGAGGGCTATGTAATATAGCCTTGGCCAAGAAAGTGATAAAGTCTCTCTATTTGGCCATAACTGTAGCCGAGAAGATGTGTGTGGAAAGATCGGTCATTATCATTGAAATGGTAGAGGAAAAAAATCCAGGTAGCCGAGTAGTTAATTGAGAATACGAAAGTGTTAATTCGCTTTTGTTAAGTATTGATTTCATAGCACCATCCTCTGTTGGTCAAATTTCCTATCTGCCATTTTCTTTCGGTGTTACCCCTGTTGGCTGGAATCCCTTATCCATCCAATTAATCTAATTAACCTGATAAATCCGTTCACCCGTTCAATAACGAAATATAAATTTTTCGGGTCGCGACACCCACGAAATTTGTTTTGAATTTCTGCTCACTAGGGAAAAACATTAGTGAATCCTCTCGAATTCATCTCACAAACCTGACATCTAGGATTTCAAAACTATTCACAGAGTATGCATTCCGATTGATCGGGGAAGGTCTTTAACAGAACCGTAATGTTGGGCTTGATCGAAGGTTGCCAAGGGGGACCCATAACTGAGGTCGCAGGTCAACAAATAAAAGATTTCTTCATTATCTGCTCTGGGTTTACAAGTCAAGAACTTTGCAAAAATGAGAGAGAAACAATCTTGCTCGTACTTCTTCAAGCGAAGCTTAAAATTATTTAACTTTACGTTAACTCAAGTGTCCTAATCTGGAAAGACTTTTTCGGGTTGTAACATAGGTTAGGATTGGGGATTAAGGGAGAAAAAGGCTTGTTTTAGCCCAGAAAATTTATGAGGATGGTTTGGCATTGGCGATTATTGCAAATTCACTACCAGTCTTCAATCTTCTGAAGTAGCCTTTAAGAAGCGTCATCGTTGTATGAGGATGGAATGGATTTCTACTGACACGGTCGTTCCTCGATGACAGTATAAACTCCAACTGAGTACATTTTGCCTAGGGACTCCTTTGGAGAATTTTCTTTTGCAACTAGATCCCATTAGGGATTTACAAGGGAGATAACATGCATACATTTTTTTATCGAGTCTACAAAATGTACATGTAAAGTCCCGAAGCATTGAAAACGGACAATGATCTAAATGGGCATCGGCCTTGCTTTTGATTGGCACTTTGCTTTTTATACCCGGGATTTTTTTTAAAAGAAAGGATTTTCAAAAAAATACGTCAATTTAGCACACTTGAAGATCCAAGGAAACTATGTAGGTCCAGTTCCTTAGAGTCCTTCCTCCATGGGGTAATGCCATCTTCGTCTCGAGAATGAACAATAATCACCAACGGGGTTTTAAGAAACGAATATACAGGCTTAATTTGGCTGTGCAAGGGATGAAAATGTATAGGATAGAGAAACGAATGCTTTTCATCTTCTTAAGCCACTTGAATCATCGTATGAGCTTAAATACAAAGAAATACTTAAAGATCGATGTTAATCCGAGCAAGAAAATTTCTAACCATTTACCTCATGCTGTTGTTAGGACTAGCACCATCTGACCCCGATGTGGGGTGGTTCTTGACAGGAATAAAGAAATGAAACCGCCATTCAAGGGGGTTGTCAATGGTCACCTGTGGTGTTTAGGGAAGAGAAATGAATGCCTCTCGTCCTTTCAATCCATGCAATCACTGCGAATAATCCCTATGTCCGTAGGCCAAGTTTTACTCTCAGTTTCGCTCTGCTTGCCTCTCGGGTGTGTATAGGGGTTTTGGTAAGATTCATTTGTCCTCTTTAAGAAGATATCCTCTTAAAAGAAATATACACCCATTTTGAGAAACCTCATTTCATTTTCTCCAAAACTCAGTCCCCATTGAGGATTTTTGAAATGCAGAATGCATGTGTCAACCATGTTCAGATGATCTTCTGCTATCTTTTAGACATGCATATTGGTGAAAAGAATGCTAAGTATTTTGCTCTAAAATTGGGGAGGACAAATCACTTACCTGTGAATGTTTGGCAGGCGTTCTACCTTACCATGGTCATATCCCTAAGGAAACCAAGGAGACGTCGAGGATTGCTTTCATAATTCGAGGGGATCTGGTTATACCTCTTCGACTCTAGCTAGCTCCTTGAATCATCAATGGATTCCACCTGAGGAAAGTGCCATATAGGGGATATCATTAGGAACGAATACATTTCACCTGTTCCAGTAAATCCGCATCAGTGGGACCCTCAATAGCGACTTCGGTGGCTTGTTGATTCGGGAGCTTTCCCTGAACCTAGGATCACATGAAACAAATGCGTGTATGCATGAATACATGAAATGCATGTAATAGTCCTAAAGTGACTCAGATTGTCCAAAAGGTAGCCAAATTGGCTCCTGCTTTCATTTCAAGGATGATACTGCTTGACTGCATCCGCATTTACAGGATATCCTAACTCTTTCCCATCCATGTTTACAAGACTCAAGGCTCCCTCTAGGAAGGACCTTTTTGACAACATAAGGACCCTCATAATTTGGGGTGAACTTGCCCCCGGGATGAGAAATATTTGGAAGTGTTTTCTTCACTACTAGATCTTTTACTTCAAAATTCTAGGCCTGACTTTTCGATTGAACGCTTTGGCAACTCTTCTCTGGTAGCTCTGAATGTGACATATTGCACTCAGACACTTTTCATCGATCAGGTTCAAATGCTCATATCTCTGCTGCGCCCACTCAGCTTCGGAGAGTTTGACTTGGGACAAGATCCTCAGAGAGGGGATTTCAACTTCCATCGGTAGAACTGCCTCCATACCGTAAACTAGGGAATATGGGGTTGTCCCAGTCGAGGTCCGCATGGAAGTCCGATATGCCATCAATGCGTACGGCAGTCTCTCATGCTAGTCTCTGTAATTCTCTATTGTTTTCGCCAGGATTTTCTTGATGTTCTTGTTTGCCGCCTCCACAACTCCATTCATTTGTGGGCGATAGGGAGACGAATTAAGATGTCGAATGTTGAAAGCTTGTAGCAGACCATCGACTATCTTATTGTTCAAATTGGAGCCATTGTCTGTGATTATCAATTAAGGGGCCCCATATCGGGAGATGATATCCCTTCTGATGAACCTGGCCACATTCTTTGCTGTGACATTCGCATATGAGTTCGCTTCGATCCACTTCGTAAAATAGTTGATCGCTACCAAGATGAAGCGGTGCCCATTGGAAGCGCTAGGGTGAATGGGGCCGATCATGTCTATCCCCCACATGGCGAATGGCCAAGCCTCCGACATTTGGTGGAGCTCATTCGTGGGTGTGTTGATTCTATCGTTGTATACCTGGCACTGATAACAGGATCTTACATGTTGGTTGCAGTCCACCTCCATGGTCATCCAATAATAACCAAGCTGCATGATTTTCTTTGCGAGGAGCTGGCCGTTCACATGAGGACCGGTATCCCTTCATGGATCTCCTTCATGAGCATGTTTGCTTCTTTAGCATCTACACATCTCAATAGGACTGAATCGAAGGACCTTTTATAGAGAGTTTGCCCGCTCAGGAAGAATTTGGTAGAAAATTCGCTATGTACTTCCTATCCCCGATCTGACTCCCTAGAGGAAATTCTCCTTTCGAAAGATAATTCTTAATGTCGTGATACCAGGGCTCGCCATTGAATTCGCCTTCCACCACCATGCAGTAGGCTGGCTGATCCATGACATTGATTTTTAAAGGTTTGATGTCGAGCCCGTCCTCCACTTGCAACAACGAAGATAGAATGGCTAATGCGTCTGCAAATGATTCTGGGTCCTTGGCAGATATTCGAACGAAATTTCGTTGAAATTATCGGTTAATTCCTCTAGGAACTCATGATAGGGGATGAGCTTAGAATCCCTTATTCTCCATTCTCCCTGAGTCTGGAGAATAATCAGCATGGAGTCCCCATAAACCTGTAACCTTCGCACCTTCATGGCGATGGCTAACTGCAGGCCTAGAATACAGGCTTCATATTCTGATATATTATTGGTGCATGGAAATACCAACTTCGCGGAAACGGATAATATAGGCCGTCCGAGGATATCAGTACTGCCCCAGTTCCAGATTCGACCAAATTAACGGCACCATCAAAATACATAGTCCACTTATCATCAGATAATGCGAGGATTCGATCCTCGACCTCCTCCTCATCAAGGGATTGCAAACCCCTATGAATTTCTACCAACATGTCGGCTATGGCCCCCCCTTGATTGACTTCTGAGGTGAACTCCTTATGTCAAATTCTGATAACAGTACTTGCTACTTAGCCAGCTTTCCCAATAAGGCGGGTTTCTTAACCAAGTACTTAATTGGGTCGCATTCTGTTACCAGCTGGATATGGTGGTGGAGGGTGTACTGTCTCAACCTGTAGAGTACCCAGATCAGTGCGACACACAGCCTTTCAACCATCGGGTAATTAGCCTCTGACTGCGTGAACTTCTTGCTTGGGTAATAAACTGCTCACTCTTTCCTATCCTCCGGTTTCGTCTGGGCGAGTAGGGCTCCTAATGATTCATGATAGATCGTCAAGTATAGAGTCAGAGGAATTCTCGGGGTTGGTGGTACCAATACTGGAGGCAAGATCAGATACTCCTTGATCTTCTCAAATGCCTGATGGCATTCTGAATCCCAGATAACTTTGGCGCCCTTCTTGAGGAGCTTGAAGAACAGTTTTGCCACATCAGAAAGCTGGGATATAAATCTGGCAATGTAGTTTAATCGCCCCAGCAGGCTTCTCACTTCCCTTACTGAGGTTGGGGTACTGATATCCTGTATAGCTTTAATCTTAGCAGGATCGACTTCAATGTCCCTGCTACTAACCACGAACGCTAGAAGCCTTCCAGACCTTGCCCCAAATACACATTTACTAGGGTTCAACCTCAACTTATACTTTCGTAGGCACTCGAACAACTTCCTTAGCACTAGAACATGGTCTTCTCCTAGTCTGGATTTGGCGATCATATCATCTACGCATACTTCGATTTCCTTATGCATCATGTCATGGAAAAGAGCGACCATGGCTCTTTGGTACGTTACCCCAGCATTCTTCAAGCCAAAAGGTATAACCTTGTAACAAAAGGTGCCCCATGGCGTTATGAATGAGGTCTTCGCCTTATCTTCCCCCTTCATCAAGATCTGATTATAGCAAGAAAATCCATCTATGAAGGAAAATCATTCGAACCTGGCTGTACTATCGACCAACACATCTATGTGCGACAAAGGAAAATCATCCTTTAGGCTGGCTTTGTTCAAGTCTCAGTAATCGACGCAGATTTGGACTGTGCCGTCTTTCTTCATCACTGGCACGATATTAGCGATCCAATTAGTATAGGGGATCGCTTTTATAAACCCCACCTTGAGGAGCTTCATCACTTCCTCCTCAATTTTCTTGGAAAGTTTGGGCTTCATTCGCGTGAGCCTCTATTTTTTTGGCAGGATTTTAGGGTCAGTGGGCAGTACGTGTTCCACAATATTGGGGTCGAGGCCGGGCATGTGTCCATACGATCAAGCAAAGACATCTTGGTATTCCCTGAGAAGTTCAGTCATTGGGCAGCTTCAGAGGGTGACAAGGACTCCCCAATCTTCATTTCTCTGACATTCTATGAGTCGCCCAGGTTCATTACCACTGCCGCTTCTATTGTTAGGGGTTTAATCTCTTTGTACCGACTTCAATCTCTCTGAATATCCACGAAGTCCCTATCCTCTTCATCAACACTGCATGAGTAATCTTCTCAATGGTCCGAGTCACATAGTAACCTATTGTGCATGCTTGGAATGATATGCCTGAAATGTCATGAGAATGGTTAGTCCATTTTGACAAGTAATCGTGATGCATGATTTTCAAAAATCCTTTTAAACAAAAGAAGGCACAAAAGGAGAGCTAGTCCTCATATCCTCGGACATTGTTGCCTTCTGAGTCCATTTGATAAACTAGGAAGCGTGCGGGAATCCAGGCCTCAAGTCTTCGAGGATTGAAGACAAGTATCATCATGGGGCTGGTTTGGGTATTCCGCACGTCCTTAATAAAACGTGCATATGCATTTCATTGATAAGACCGCGTTACAGGGGAAACCATTTGGACCGACGGCTCGAGATCCAAAGGAATTTTTTTTTGAAATAAAGAAAAACTAAACGAAATGCAACGGCAGAATTGAAATCACATAAAATAAAGCTCTAAATGAGACGGAATGAGGGCCTGTTTACTCAGGTAACTCGGCATCGACGTCGAGCCACTCCTCAACAACGTTCACAGAGTCTTTGAAGAAGGCGTCGGGTATCTCGGGATCGGTCGCAGCTCGAATATCCTCGTCTGCCAGCCATTTAGGGTACTTGGAGAAGAATCGTTGAGCGGACTATCGAACATCTTCGCCTTGCCTTTCCAGGCACTAGAGCCGATGAAAGAATCGACCCTCCCCCCTTTGCCACCTCGGCCTCGGGCTCGACCTCCACGGCCGTTCGGGGTGTAGCCACGATCAGGCCCTCCGGTATAACCCAGACCAGTCCGGTGTCCATTAGAGCTTAACTGAAGAGGTTGGCAAATCCCTTGGCCATGTTTCCCTAGGCCTCTTCCAGGGATAAAATCATAGGCTAACAGCATCCTGCTGGGCACCAATGTGTAACTGGAAGGTACAAGACTCCTCACCTTAGTGCTAAGAGGTGTATGGACAATAGCCACCAAATCAAGAGAGTAGTAACTTGGTTCTTCTTTTAGTTTGGGTCCCACATAGGGTACAGCACTCTTCTAATAAGATACCAGGTCTACCTACTCGTGAACCGTTATCACCTTGTTGTCCACGATGAATCAGACCTTCTGATGTAAACTCGAAGGTACGGCACTAGCTGTATGGATCCACGGCCTTCTAAGTAAGAAGCCGAAAGCACTGGGAAGGTCCATGACTTGGAAGTTGACGGAGAACTTGACCAGCCCTATGAACATATTGAGTTCAATCTCTCCCACAACAAACTTCTTCACTCCGTCAAAAGCACGAATAGCCACCTTGGAGGTGCTAATTAATTCTTCGCTCACACCCAAACTCCTTAGCGTAGCCAAGGGGTATATGTTGAAGGCCGATCCATTATCCACAATACGCGAGAGACTTACTTGCTGTGGTACCTTACTGATATGTACATGGCCTTATCATGGACCCGCCCATCCATGGGGTAATCCTCATCCGAGAAGGTAATCTAATCCTTCAAAAGGATCGCGCTAACAAAGCCTTCCAACTGTGTTTCATCGATCATCTCAGGAACATGTACATCATTTAAGAGCCTCATCAAGGTGTTCTTGTATTTCTCTGAATTCACAAAAAGATCCAATTGTGAGATTTGGGCCGGCATCTTTCGAAGTTGCTCTATCACTTCGAACTTGCTCCTCTTGACGATGGTTAGCAGTTTCTCAGTTTCCTTAGTCACTTCTCTTTCTCAGTCTCTCCCTCTCTAGGTGCATAACACCTCCTCGACCTCATCACTACGTCTATTTTGCCCGTTCCGTAGTCCCAATGAGCCGCTTTGGAGTCGTACTCTTTAACGGGAGGGATTTTTATCACAACCGGTCTGACACCCTCAGCTTCTCCTTCCTAGCCATTATTCGCCTCCTCATTAGAGATGCTGATTGTAAGTGACTTGACTACACAATCATCCCCTTTTCGTAATTATCAACCTTGTCTAGGTCAATTATGAAAGGTTCTATAGCCTTAATCATCCAAGTCTTCAGAATTGTACTCGCATTTGAGTTCTGTATAAGGCGTCTTATCAGGCCTATCAAAGGGTGGCTCGTTGGACCCTCTCGAAAAACTAGCATACTTACTCTTCAGCCTTCCGTTGACGAGTCCCCATTCAACTCTCTCGCCTACTCGTAGCAGGTGCGAGAATGAGTCGTAGGTGGCCACGGCCATGTGTTGGAAGAACTCATACGAGAGGGTTCTCAGAAAGTACCCGATCAGCTCATCCCCCGTCAACGAGGGATTTATCTGTGAAGCACGCAACCTCCATCTATGTGCGTAAGCCTGAAATTGTTCCTTGCTTCGTTTGACCACCTGAAGGAGGTCAGCTCGGGTGGGGTCACCTCCAATGCCGGATCCGCACTTGTCTATTCGTTCCTTCAACTTACCGACCATGGTTGCCAATTCCCCTAATCGTTCTTCTATTGCAGTCAGCCTACGATCCTGATTTTCGATCCTTGTATGTAGCTCTAGTGAAAGCGCGTCGCTCATGACCCGTCCTTGACTAGCTTCTCTCGATCGCTGGAGCAAATCCAACAACTTTTCAGAGGAGAAGTTTAGCTTTCTCTCGATATTATCGAAGCGTTCTATGAGGCTTGATGCACTTAATGGGTCAGCCTCTTTCTCATTTGTCATAAAAATGATGATTTCATCGATTGTCTCAAATGAGTCTTTCTCGAAAGGGCCCTTTTTTGGCACCTCCTCTATGTCGTCCATTCCTCTCTACCCATCAAGCACTATTTCCTCCGCCTTTTCAAAGAAATGTTGTGGGATTGAATACAGAACCCTGTAGTTGTAGCCTCCGCTATCCTGCCCTAGGGTATCTACGATCTTTCCTCTCCTGCAGGCTTCGCGGACAAATCTCTTATATGCATAGCGGGCTTTGCTAGTCTAAGCTCATCTTTGTCTAACTCCTCCTCTCCGGATATCATACCCACTACCTGATGGTCCGAAAGCGAGTTTTGCTGCACATTTAGCTCCATTTTATCGAACTGAAGGATGTGATTATCAATGAGGGCTTGGACCTTGAACTTCAGGGTGACGCAATTGTCAACATTGTAGCCTTTCTCTCTCATGTGGTAGACACATGATTGGCTTGGATCATAACCCAAGAATCTCGAAGGATTCAGCCTCAGCGGCTCCTTGGCGACCAGCCTCCCTTCCAACAGCATTGGGAGCAGCTTGGATAGTAGCCTAAGGAGCGGAGTAAACTGCTTGGGAGGCGGCTTCCTTTTCTGAGGTTGAGGCGACTTCGATGTCGATCATGATAAGCTTCCTTGCGCTGTGGTAGAGTTGGAGAACTGCTTCGGCTGCGATAGATTATGCACAAAAGCCACGTTGACACTAGGCTCTCTCTCCTTCTTGGGTAGATACTACCGTCTCGTTACAGTCTCATGGGCCTTTCTCTCTCTCATAGCCCATTCAAGTCTTTTGATAACTTTTATGAGGTGCAGGAATATCTGGCACCCAGAAGTGTTCAGTTAGTGGAAGTACTCATACGGGAGTGCCTTTAGGAACAGGTCGACGAGCTCGTCTTCAGGTATTGATGGCTTAACTTGCAGAGTCAAAGCCTGCCACCTTTGAGCATAGTTACAAATTACTTCATTTTTTCCTTTTACCATCCTCAGCAATTCTTCCCTAGTAGGGGTCGTCACGATATTGAACTTATACTAGTGCAAGAAGTCCTCGGCTAAATCTTCCCAACCGTCACAATCTTCTAGATCCAACTCAATGAACCATGCCAGAGCGACACCCGCCAGACTCTCCTGGAACGTGTTCATCAATAACAGAACATAATCGGAATAATGTGCCATCTTGTGCAAGTAGTACTTCGGATGAGCTCAGGGGCAGCCTATTCTATTGTATTTCCTAACGAACTCGGTCTCTTTGTAACCGGGCGGAACTTCCACCTTAGCAAAGGGGGATATCTTATCGAAACGGGCCAGTTCATATCCCTGGCTGCTGAGGTACTCCTCAATTTTGCGAGCCTCCTCGCACCCTCCTCTATTTTGCTCGCAAGCTTTTCAGTATCGAGGTCGATGACCACGGCGGGGATTTGGGTGACGGCTTGACATTTGGCACCTGTTTAGTTCTTAGAATGTGCACTTCCTTTGGGGTTTGAGCCACACCCAAAGGGTTGGATGACGACAGGTGAGTGGCTTGGGCCAGATCAGCTAGCAGGGTAGTCTTTGCCTAGGCTTCCATCATCATAGCTTTCATTTCTGCCAGCATCGTAGCCATGGTTGTCACCTGCGTCTTGAGGTTAACTACCGTAGGGCTCAATTCCTTGCGTTCCATTCTTATCCTGAGATGGTTCTGATACGGCTACGTGGCACTTCCGTGATCAATAGGTACCTGAAAAGAGAACCATACAAAGAGTATGATGGATGAAAATGACGAGTCGGTCCATGAAAACCCTCTAGACTCAAGAAACGGAGCCAACATGATCAAAAGATTAATTCGAACAAATTCTAATTTCGTCGGCTTCTACGAGAAACTCTGTATCAATTCGTAAAGTGGTTGAAATGTACCAAAATTTATGAGTTGATATTCAAAAGATGTTGAAGAATTTTGTTTCTTGAGTTTAGGTAGATTCCCTATAGATCAAAGCAGTTTAATGTTTCTTTCCTCAGAAAATTGATTTGTCCTGTTTTTTGCTTGAGGGATAAATGGGTCATCAAAAAAATGCTAATTAATGCCGACAATTCCCAATTCACTAATTCAATGTGCATCCCACAACTTCCATGTTTTGAATTTTTTTTTTCAAAAAAGGCACATTTACTAGTTAAATGGAGAAATGAAAGTGAAATCATGAAAGTTATGGAATCGTTTTTCGACATGGTAGGTAAAAAGAAATTCAATGATAGTCTGAAAAAACAGTAGGTCAGTCTGAATAACAACCTTTATTACAAGAAAAACTCATGAAGTCACAAAATTAGAATTAAACATGGAACGAGACTCTCAACATGACAAATCAAACTGTTTTTCTTTTTTTTGTGGCGACACGATCTATAGACGAACAGGCTCCCAGTTCTTTCCGAAGTCGTGCATTTTCCTTAGCTAAAGTCTCCAATTGTTTCTTAGCCTCTTTTTCTTCTTCTCATACACCTCGATCTCAGCTTGACGGGTGGGCTTCACGGTCACCAACGGGTACTTTGGGATCATATGAGCTGGTATAAAATGGTGCTGGATATACCGGGCTTTCTCATGATAAAGTCTTTCGTTCTCCTCAAGCCCGCCTTGGGTAGTGATAGTGGACGAGCCTTGGACTTGAGTCAAGTTTGATCAAGATGCTTGATCTCAGTTCTATTAGCCGCAATAAATTCAACTTGGGAAGTGTCTAGCCCCAAGGGTGGTGGGATATCCTGCAAAACTTCATATTATCGTGCCACACGGAGAAGATGGTATCTTGTCATACTGATAATACCCAAAAGAAGTATGGACTCCCGCTCACCATGATATAAACGGGTCTCAGAGACTTGGAACCATATAGCTTGCTAAAGAAGCACCTCGGGACTTGGATCTTTAAATAAATCAATCCACTCGGAATAAGACAATCCATCAATATGTTTTTGCAACTTTTGAAATTTTGCAATTGATTTTCCTCTTGACTTACCCGTGGAATAGTCATTCTTGAGCTAAACTTAGCATAATAAGAGAAAAACCACATTTGCAAAAGTCCAACCGGAACATGAAATGTTTTGTCCTTGTTTTGTTTAAAACGAGTCAGGGATATAAAAGTCTCAATTAGGATAGCATTAGTAAAGTTCATTCCACTACAAACTTGCCTAACTATCTAAGACATATATGGACTAATAAAATCCTTTGGAGCGAAAAGATCACAAGTCCGAAGAAAGCTAGAATGAAGATCCTATTTTGCAAGTGTGAATTATTCTCATAAAAAGTTAATGAGAAATGGGAAAGGGCACATATAACAGTTTTCTTTTAAAATTTACCTTATTTTATTTTCGCTAATTTTCAAAAACTTAGCAAAAATGACAATTGGATCCATTACCACATAAGGGCTAATTAAATTAATACTCAAAGGTTTTCCAATGGCAAGGCTATACTCTTCTAAAGTCGGAGTGAGCTCATGCTTACCTAGAATGAAAGTAGCGGTATATGGGCATCAAAAATATGTAAGCACTTGCATGACCCCAGTCTGTAATCCAATGTCCAAAAGTGGCAACATATGACCCATACAGCTAAGGGCATAAGTCCGTGCGTCAATGCTCAAATGCCCCCACATCTACTTCAACTCGGCCTTCGGAATGTACATGAAATAGATATCGATGTGTCCCATTGTCTATAGATCACGCGCCACAAACCTAAGTGTCCTGGACCGACCTAAACAATAATATAAGATAAGATAAAGTTTAAAAGCATACTTTACCGTGGGATAGGAAAATAAACAATTACATAGACATGTACATAACTCGTGGGTTAACCTTATTCTAACTATCCTAAGGCCTACAAATTGGAGCCAAAGACTTACAGCAAGACGATAATCTCGCGTACATAATCAAGATTAGCCGTGATCTCATGACGTAACTAGGATTAGCTGGGCGTTTCCACTTCGGCTGCTCGAGCTAAAAATTATAACCCTCGCTTCGGTAATCTTACCGAGCCCGGGGCCTAACTTTTGAAATCATTTTTGAAAAGAGCTTCGGGATTTAATTTGGGCTAACTTTCAACGTGATCTCATGGTAAACGCTAGAATCAAATTACAATACCATCTTAAAACTAGTAGCCTAGGTCCAACGACGAGACGTGTGTGATGTAGTGTTAAAATAATTAATCATACAGAATAGTTAAATTCAAACACCGCTTCAAAAATATGCAAAATTAAACAAACAATTCCAACACCAATCTGCAAAACAAAAGGTTAACCAAACGCTTCACCACTTATAACTTCCACCAGCAAAATCATTTAACACATGATTAGGAACTTACCTGGAGTCTAATTGCCAAACTAAAATGCAATTTTTTATGAGATTATTGGCCTAAGTCCACTAAAGCTTTTAAAATTAAAAAAATTCAAGTACTTCAATTAGTACCTTATTTTTTCAAAAATTAAAAAAACCAGTCCCAGCAGAGTTGCCAAGCTGTCGTGACCTAAAATTTGGTGAAATTTTAGGTTAACAAATTATCAGGTTAATTAAATTAACTAACCTAATTCGAACTCTCCCTCGTCCTACCGAATCGCAACTTTGGTTCAAAATTTAACATGCGAAGATTTTCAATAGGAGTCGCCACTAATTGTTCTTTATAGGTCGATTAGAAACCTAAGTAAATTAGCGGAGAACTAAATTACTTCTACGAACCATAGATTCAAAGTCCGAAGACTTGATTATATTAGATTATTCTAACGTCCTTTCGGTACCATTTTATTTCATAAAAAATCATTTGAGAAGATAACATTAATCGATTTTAACCTAAATCACTAACAAAGGTTATCATGCGGGTGCATAAACAATTAATTAAACATCTAAAAACCAAGTAAGCTCAGGGAGCATGCGGCACATAAATTTTTTTTTTGTTAATTTTCGCTCTTTCTGTTATGACTACATGAAAAGTCGTACTATATGCAATACATAAAATTACTCTAAAATGCAATGGCATAAATTAAATGCAAATCAAAAAAAATTCAAATGACATGACATAAAACAACGTGGCAAAAAATGACATGATACAAAATGACATAGCAAAGATGACATAGCATAAAATATGACATGTCAATAATGACGTGGCATAGATAACGTAGCAAAATGACGTGGCAAATATGACGTGACAAATATGATATGATGATGTGGCATATGCAACTATGACATACAGATGCGGACATGACATGCAAATACGGCATGCGAACATAGACATACGGATACGACATGCGTCCGTGTTCAGTAACAGATATATCACAAATATAGTCAAAGAAATCTATGATTTCACAAACAAGTTCGATAATATAATGTAATGAAAAGATGCAATATAAAAGCAGTAAATAAAGATACGCATTAAAATTTCCTGAAGCCGGAAAGAGGGAGTGAGTTAACGACTTTTGTGCAGTGTTTTGACCTCTAGCAGGTGGCTCGGCCTACTGATTCTGGGTCTGATAATGTGAAATCAAAATACAAAAGATGAAATGCAAGAGATCTTTACACCACCAAGTAGGAGTCAGAGCCTACCGCAATTTGGGTTCGGATCTTTTAAACGAAAAATGAAAAAATTACAATACGAATACGACATATGGGTACGAAGACATACGAATACGATATATAGATACAAAGACATATGAATATAACATGGCATAATCAAAATTTAAATCAATCCATTTAGGCAATGAGATTCTCGAAGATTTTAATGGTTAGGATCGTTACATGATTTGATAAATTTGATTGCTGAATTCGGACTGCGTATCACCTTGTGGATCAAGATTGCGCTCGAACGAGGGGGATGAACTCGTGACCTGTGTTGATCGATAGAGGAATTGGTGATGGTAACACCTAATTTTAAACTCCCATCATCTTCATGATTCTCTTTTGGAAAAGAATTCTCTCTCTTTTTTTGATTTTTTTCTCTCCAATTTTTCTTCAATCTCCCAAAACCCTATCAAACATCCAAAATTTTCTCTCCCTAAAAAATCCTCTTCCAAGCTCCCTTCTTCTTTCTTTTATACCCACTCATCTATCTCTCATTCTCTATTTCATCCTCCATTATCCATTCTCCATCTCTATCTCCCATTCTAATTTCTTCACTAACTCTTCTTCATCTCCATCTTCTTTTCTCTATTCCAATCTTATTTTCTCCATCTATTCTTCTCCATCTTCCCTTCTCTATTCTAATTTCTCCACTAACTCTTCTTTTAGTTATTTACAAAATAATCCCTCAAGTATTAGGTATTTACACTTAGTCCCTGAAATTTTAAGTATTTACAATTCAGTCCCTGGAGAAATATTTCTTTAAGTCCAAATCTGCACACAAATTTCGGCACACCTCCCCTATGCTTAGTCGAAATTCACCTCATGTCTAGTTCAATCGCTTGTCAAATTTAAGCTCATTTCTTGTCACTGATGTAAAATGCAATGCATGAAAAAAATAAATAAAAATTAAATGCATGAGGAAAATAATTTTTTGTGAAAATTAATTCTCATTTTTGTGCAATATAAAAAAAAGAAAAATCAAAATTTAGGTGTCAACAGGCATTTACCCCACCAATGGATTCAGAATGATGAAAACTATAGGGTAGAAGTCTTGAATTTTCATGGGTGTCCCTAGAAAAAGTTTAATTTTATTTTTTGTTAACTTAGGGGCTAAATTGAAAAATGCAAAATTCAACTAAGGCACTTTTGCAAAATTAAGTCATTCTCGATACAATTGGGCTAAGATGAAAATTTGACTATTAGAGAATAATGTCACAACTCCTAAAAGTGAAAAATGAAAATAAATTGACTCAAATTGGATTTTTTAGGCTGATTCGAGATTATGCTCGTGAAGGAACACATGACCCCGAATTGGATTTTTTAAATTGCGATGGCAACATGAAAGGGATTTAAATAAAAATATTGACTATTTTTGTGTATTTTTTGGCCTCAAATGTTATTTTTCCCTAATTTTCAAGTATTTTTGTATTTTTCAAAAATTTTAAAAATATGAAAAATATGAAAAATCACTTTTTTTCAAAATTGGTTCCTTAGACTCGGCAAGGCTTTCAAAGTTAATTTTTTAATTTTATGAATTTTTATGGATTTTCTATTAATTTTTTAAAGAGAAAATGTGATTAAAAATCAAGTGTCAACATCCACTTAAGGATTTTGACACTTGATTTTTAATCACATTTTCTCTTTAAAATTAATAGAAAATCCATAAAAATTCATAAAATTAAAAATTAACTTTGAAAGCCTTGTCCAAGTCTAAGGAACCAATTTTGAACAAAAAGTGATTTTTCATATTTTTCATATTTTTAAAATTTTTTTGAAAAATACAAAAAATACTTGAAAATTAGGGAAAAATAACATTTGAGGCCAAAAAATACACAAAAATAGTCAATATTTTTTTTAAATCCCTTTTCATGTTGGCCATCAAAATTCAAAAAATCCAATTCGGGTCATGTGTTCCTTCACGAGCATAATCTCGAATCGAGCCTAAAAAATCCAATTTGAGTCAATTTATTTTCATTTTTCACTTTTAGGAGTTGTGACATTATCCTCTAATAGTCTAAATTTTCATCTTAGCCCAATTGTATCGAGAATGACTTAATTTTGCAAAAGTGTCTTAGTTGAATTTTTCATTTTTCAATTTAGCCCCTAAGTTAACAAAAAAATAAAATTAAACTTTTTCTAGGGACACCCATGAAAATCCAAGACCTCTACCCTATAGTTTTCATCATTCTGAATCTATTGGTGGGGGACAAATGCCTGTTAACACCTAAATTTTGATTTTCTTTTTTTATATTGCACGAAAATGAGAATTAATTTTCACAAAAAATATTTCCTCATGCATTAATTTTTATTTATTTTTTTCATGCATTGCATTTTACATCAGCGACAAGAAATGAGCTTAAATTTGACAAGTGATTGAACTAGACATGAGGTGAATTTCGACCAAGCATAGGGGATGTGTGCCGAAAATTGTGTGCAGATTTGGACTTAAAGAAATATTTCTCCAGGGACTGAATTGTAAATACATAAAATTTCAGGGACTAGAGTGTAAATACCTAATACTTGAGAGATTATTTTGTAAATAACTAAAAGAAGAGTTAGTGGAGAAATTAGAATAGAGAAGGGAAGATGGAGAAGAGGAGATGGAGAAAATAAGATTGGAACAGAGAAAAGAAGATGGAGATGAAGAAGAGTCAGTGGAGAAATTAGAATGGGAGATAGAGATGGAAAATGGAGGATAGAGATAGAGAATAGAGGATGAAACAGATAATAGGAGATAGATGAGTAGGCTATAAAAGAAGGAAGAAGGGAGCTTGGAAAAGGATTTTTTTGAGGGGGGAGAGAAAATTTTGGATATTTGATAGGGTTTTGGGAGATTGAAGAAAAATTAGAGAGAAAAAAAAATCAAAAAATTGAGAGAGAATTCTTTTCCAAAAGAGAATCTTGAAAATGGTGGGAGTTTAAAGTTAGGTGTTACCATTACCAATTCCTCTATTGAATCAATACAAGTCACGAGTTCACCCCCGTCGTTCAAGCCGCAATCTTGATCCACAAGGTGATATGAGGTCCGAATTCGGCAATCAAATTCGTCAAATCAGGTAACAATCCTAACCATTAAAATTTTCGAGAATTTTATTGCCTAAATGGATTGATTTAAATTTCAATTATTCCATGTCGTATTCGTATGTCTTCATATCCATATGTCGTATTCGTATTGCAATTTTCTACATTTTTCGTTTAAAAGATCCGAACCCCATATTAAGGTAAGTTCTACCTCTTACTTGGTGATGTAAAAATCTCATGTATTCCATCTTTTACATTTTAATTCCACGTTATCAAATCCCAGAATCGGTAGGTCGAGCCACCTGTTGGAGGTCACAACGCTGCACAGAAGTCGTTAACTCACTCCCTCTTTCCGGCTTCAGGGAATTTTAACGCTTATCTTTATTTACTGCTTTTTATATTGCGTCTTTTCATTACATTATATTATCAAACTTATTTGTAAAATCATTGATTTCTTTGACTATTTTTGTGATATATTTGTTACTAAACACGTACGCATGTCGTATCCGTATGTCTATGTTCGCATGTTGTATTTGCATGTCATGTCCGCATCCAAATGTCATATTCGTATATGCCACGTCATCATGTCATATTTGTCACGTCATGTTTGCTACATCATCTATGCCATGTCATTATTGACATGTCATATTTTATGCCATGTCATCTTTGCTATGTCATTTTATGTCATGTCATTTTTTGCCATGTCATTTTATGTCATGTCATTTGAATTTTTTAGATTTGTATTTAATTTATGCCATTGCATTTTAGAGTAATTTTACGCATTGCATATAGTACACTTTTCATGCATTCATAAGAAAAACAACGAAAACTAACAAAAAAAAATTTTGTGTGGTGTAGGCTCCCTGAGCTTACTTCGTTTCTAGATATTCAATTAATTATTTGTGCACCCGCATGATAACCTTTGTTAGTGACTTAAGTTAAAATCGATTGATGTTGCCTTCTCAAATGATTTTTCATGAAACAAAATAGTATCGAAAGGGCGTTAGAGTAATTTAGCGCAATCAAGTCCCCAGACTTTGAATCTCTGATTCGTAGAAGTAATTTAGTTCTCTCGCTAATTTACTTAGGTTTCTAATCAACCTACCAAGAACGATTAGTGGCGACTGCTATTGAAAATCTTTGCATGTTAAATACTGAACCAAAATTGCGATTCGATAGAACGAGGGAGAGTCCAAATTAAGTTAGTAATTTGATTAACCTAATAATCTTAACCTGAAATTTCACTGAATTTTAGGTCGCGATAGCTTGGCGACTCCACTGGGGAATGGTTTTTTTTTTTATTTTCGAAAAAAAAATAAAGAGTACTAATTGAAGTACTTGAATTTTTTTTAATTTTAAAAGTCTTAGTGGACTTAGACAAATAATCTCATGAAAAATCGCATTTTTGTTTGGCAATTGGACTCCAGGTAAGTCTCTAACCATGTGTTAAATGGTTTTGCAGATGGGAGTTATAAGGAGTGAAGTGTTTGGTTAAAATTTTCTTTTGCAAATTGGTGTTGGAATTGTTTGTTTAATTTTGCATATTTTTGAAGCGGTGTTTGAATTTAACTGTTGTGCATGATTAATTATTTTAGCACTACATCACACACGTCCCGTGGCCGGCCCTAGGTCACTAGTTTTAGGATGGTATTGTGATTTGTTTCTAGCGTTCACTGTGAGATCACGTTGAAAGTTAATCCAAATTCAATCCCGAACCTCTTTTCAAAAATGAGTTTCAAAAGTTAGGCCCTAGGCTCGGTAAGATTACCGAAGCGAGGGTTATAATTTTTAACTCGAGCAACTGAAGTGAAAAGGCCCGGCTAATCCTAGTTACGTCATGGGATCACGGCTAATCTTGATTATGTGTGTGAGATTGTCGCATTGCCGTAAGTCTTTCGCTTCAATTTGTGGGCTTTTAGGATAGTTAGAATAAGGTTAACCCACGAGTTATGTGCATGTTCATGTGATTGTTTATTTTCCTATCCCACGGTGAAGTATGCTTCTGAACTTCATCTTGTCTTATATTATTGTTTGGTTCGGTCCATAATACTTAGGTTTGTGGCGCGTGATCTATAGACAATGGGACACATCGATATCCATTTAATGTACATTCTGAAGACCAAGTTGAAGCAAAAGTGGGGGCGTTTGAGCATTGATGCACGGATCTTTGCCCTTAGTCGTATGGGTCATATGTTGCCACTTTTGGACATCGGATTACAGACTGGGGTCATGCAGGCGCTTGCACATTTTTGATGCCCATATACCGCTACTTTCATTCTAGGTAAGCACCAGCTCACTCCAACTTTGGAAGAGTATAGCCTTGATATTGGAAAACCTTTGAGTATTGATTTAATTCACCCTTATGTGGGAATGGATCCAATTGTCATTTTTGTTAAGTTTTTGAAAATTAGCGAAAATAAAATGAAGAAAATTTTAAAAGAAAACTATTATATGTGCCCTTTCTCATTCTTCATAAACTTTTTTATGAGAGTAATTCACACTTGCAAAGCAGGATCTTCCTTCTAGCTTTCTTCGAACTTGTGATCTTTTCGCTCCAAAAGGATTTTATTAGTCCATCTATAGCTCGGATAGCTAGGCAAGTTTGTAGTGGAATGAACTTTACTAATGCTATCCTGGCCAAGACTTTTATATCCCTGACTCGTTTCAAGCAAAACAAGGGCAAAACATTTCATGCTCCAGTTGAACTTTTACAAATGTGGTTTTTCTCTCATTATGCTAAGTTTGGCTCAAGAATGACTATTCCACGGGTAAGTCAAGAGGAAAACCTAATTGCAAAATTTTAAAAGTTGCAAAAACATACTAATGGATTGTCTTATTTCGAGTGGATTGATTTATTTAAAGATCCAAGTCTCGTGGTTCTTCTTTGGCAAGCTATATGATTCCAAGTCTTTGAGGCCCATTGTACCACAATGAGCGGGAGCCCATACTTCTTTTGGGTATTACTGACATGACGAGATAACATCCTCTCCGTATGGAATGATAATATGGAGTTTTGCAGGATATCCCACCACCTTTAGGGCCAGACACTTCCCAGGTTGAATTTATCATGGCTGATAGAATCGAGATCAAGCATCTTGATCAAACTTGGCTCAAGTCCAAGGCTCATCCACTATCACTACCCAAGGCGAGGCTTGAGTGGAACGAAAGACTTTATCATGTGAAGGCTCGATATATCCAGCACCATTTTATACCAGCTCATATGATCCCAAAGTACCCGTTGGTGACCGTGAAGCCCACCTATCAAGCTGAGATTGAGGTGTATGAGAAGAAGGTGCAAAAGGCTAAGAAACAACTGGAGACTTTGGCTAAGGAAAATGCACGATTTCTGAAAGAGCTGGGAGCTCGTTCGTCTATAGATCGTGTCGCCACAAAAAAAAAAAAAACAGTTTGATTTGTCATGTTGAGAGTCTCGTTTCATGTTTAATTCTAATTTCGTGACTTCATGAGTTTTTCTTGTAATAAAGGTTGTTGTTCAGACTGACCTATTGATTTTCCATGACTATCATTGAATTTCTTTTTACCTACCATGTCGAAAAACGGTTCCAGTACTTTTTCGATTTCACTTTCATTTCTCCATTTACCTAGTAAATGTGCCTTTTAAAAAAAAAAACTAAACATGGAAGTTGTGGGATGTGCTTTGATTTAGTGAATTGGGAATTATCGGGCATTAATTCGCATTTTTTTATGACCCATTTACCCCTCAAGCACAAAAACTGCACAAATCAATTTTCTGAGGAAAGAAGCATTACACTACTTTGATCTATGGGGAATCTACCTAAACTCAAGAAACAAAGTTGTTTAACATCTTCTTGAATATCAACTCATAAATTTTGATACATTTCAACCACTTTACGAATTGATATAGAGTTTCTTGTAGAAGCCGACGAAATTAAAATTTGTTCGAATTAATCTTTTGATCATGTTGGCTCCGTTTCTTGGGTCTAGAGGTTTGTCATGGACTGACGCGTCTTTTTCATCCATCATACTCATTTGTATAGTTCTCTTTTCAAGTACCCATTGATCACGGAAGTGCCACGTAGCCGTATCAAAACCCATCTCAAGACAAGAATGGAACACAAGGAATTGAGCCCTAAGGTAATTAACCTCGAGATGCAGGTGATAACTATGGCCACGATGCTGGCAGAAATGAAAGTTATGATGATGGAAGCCTAGGCAAAGACTACCCCGCCAGCTGATCCAGCCCAAGCCACTCACCCGTCGTTATCCGACCCTTTGGAGTGGCTCAAGCCCTAGGGAAAGTGCACATTCCAAGAACCAAACAGGTGACGAATGTCGAGCCGTCACCCAAATCCCCGCCCGTGATCATCGACCTCAATACTGAAAAGAAAAGCCTAGGAGCAAAGCAGAGTAGGGTGCGAGGAGGCTTGCAAAGATTGAGAAATCCCTCAGCAACGAGAGATATGAAGTGGCCCGTTTCGACAAGATATCCCCCGTTGCTAAGGTGGAAGTTCCGCCCGGTTATAAAGAGCCCGAGTTCGTTAGGAAATATAATGGAACAGGCTGCCCCCGAGCTCATCTGAAGTACTACTTGCGCAAGATGGTTGCGCAAGATGGCGCATTATTTCGATTACGTTCCGTTATTGATGAATACGTTCCAGGAGAGTTTGGCAGGTGCCGCTCTAGCATGGTTCATTGAGTTTCATTTGAGTTGGATTAAGCCAAGGACTTCTTACACCAGTATAAGTTCAACACCGCGATGGCCCGTTCTAGGAAAGAATTGCTGAGAGCGGTAAAAGGCAAAAATGAAGCCATTCGTAACTATACTCAAAGATAGCGGGATATAGCTACGCAAGTTAAGCTATCAATACCTGAAGACGAGCTCGTCAACCTGTTCCTAAAAGCACTCCCGTATGAGTACTTCGACCGACTGAACACTTTTGGGTGCTAGACATTCGTGCACCTCATAAAGGTTGTCGAAAGACTTGAATGGGCCATGAGAGAGAGAAAGGCCCCTGAGACTGCAACGAGACGCCAGTATCCACCAAGAAAGGAGAGAGAGCCCAGCGTCGACGCGGCTTTTGTGCCTAATCTGTCGCAGCTGAAGCAGTTCTCCAACTCCACCACAGCGCAAGGAAGCTCGTCATGGTCGACGCCGAAGCCGCCTCAACCTTAGAAAAGGAAGCCGCCTCCCAAGCAGTTTACTCCGCTCCCTAAGCCACTATCCAAGCTGCTCCCAATGCTGTTGGAAGGGAGGCTAGTCGCCAAGGAGCCATCGAGGCTGAATCCTTCGAGATTCCTGGGTTATGATCCAAGCCAATCATGTGTCTACCACATAGGAGAGAAAGGCTACAATGTTGACAATTGCGTCACCCTGAAGTTCAAGGTCCAAGCCCTCATTGATAATCACATCCTTCAGTTCGATAAAATGGAGCCGAATGTGCAGCAAAACCCGCTTCCGGACCACAGGTAGTGGGTATGATATCCGGAGAGGAGGAGTTAGACAAAATGAGCTTAGACTAGCAAAGGCCCGCCATGCATACAAGAGATTTGTCCGCGAAGCCCGCAGGAGAGGAAAGATCGTGGATACCCTAGGGCAGGATAGCGGAGGCTACAACTACAGGGTTCTGTATTCAATCCCACCACATTTCTTTGAAAAGGCGGAGGAAATAGTGCCGATGGGTGGAGAGAATGGACGACATAGAGGAGGTGCCAAAGAAGAGCCCTTCCGAAAAGACTCCTTTGAGACAATCGATGAAATCATCCTGTTACGACAAATGAGAAAGAGGCTGACCCATTAAGTGCATCAAGCGTCGCAACGCTTCGATAACATCGAGAGAAAGCTTAACTTCGCCTCCGAAAAGTTGTTGGATTTGCTCCAGCGTCGAGAGAAGGAGTCAAGCGCGGGTCATGAGCGACGCACTTTCACTGGAGCTACACACAAGGGTCGAAAATCAGGATCGTAGGCTGACTGCAATAGAGGAGCGATTAGGGGAATTGGCAACCGTGGTCGGTAAGTTGAAGGAACGAATGGACAAGTGCGGATCCGGCATTGGAGGTGCCCATACCCGAGCTGACCTCCTTCAGGTGGTCAAACGAAGCAAGGAGCGATTCCAGGTTTACGCGCATAGATGGAGGTTGCGTGCCTCACAGATAAATCCCCCGTTGACTGGGGAGGAGCTGATCGGGTACTTTCTGAGAACCCTCCCGTACAAGTTCTTCCAACACATGGCCGTGGCCACCTACGACTCATCTCGCACCTGCTGTGTAGGCGAGAGAGTTGAATGGGGACTCGCCAACGGAAGGCAAAAGAGTAAGGATGCTAGTTTTTCGAGAGGGCCCAACGCGCCACCCTTTGATAGACCTGATAAGACGCCCATGCAAACTCCAATGCGGGTACAATTCTGAAGACTTGATGACATCATTGGGATGATTGAGGCCATAAAACCTTTCGTAATTGACCTAGACAAGGTTGACAATTAGGAAAAAGGGATGATTGCATAGTCAAGCTACTTACAATCAGCATCTCTAATGAGGAGGCGAATGTAATGGCTAGGAAGAAGAGGGAGGTCAGACCGGTGTCCGATTGTGATAAAGATCCCTCTCGTGGAAGAGTACGATCTCAAAGCGGTTCATTGGGACTACGGGACGGGCGAAATAGACGTAATGATGAGGTCGGAGAGGTGTTTTGCACCTAGAGAGGGAGAGACTGAGAAGAGAGAAGTGACTAGGGAAGCTAAGAAACTGCTAACCATCGTCAAGACGAGCAAGTTCGAAGATAGAGCAACTTCGAAAGATACCAGCCAAATCTCGCTATTGGATCTTTTCGTGAATTCAGAGAAACACAAGAATGCACTAATGAGGGTCTTAAATGAAGTGCACGTTCCCGAGACGATCGATGAAACACAGTTGGAAGGCTTTGTTAGCGCGATCCTTTTGAAGTATCAGATTACCTTCTCGGATGAGGATTTCCCCATGGATGGGCGGGTCCATAACAAGGCCCTGTACATATCAGTAAGGTGCCATGGTAAGCAAGTCTCTCACATACTAGTGGATAATGAATCGGCCTTCAACATATGCCCTTGGCTATGCTAAAAAGTTTGGGTGTGAGCGAAGAATTGATTCGCACCTCCAGGCGACTATCTGTGCTTTCGACTGAATGAAGAAGTTCATCGTGGGAGAAATTGAACTCGATGTGTTCATGGGGCCGGTCAAGTTCTCCGTCAACTTCTAAGTCATGGAGCTTCTAAGGCTGCGTTTGGAAAGACTTTTGGGGAAAGTCTTTGGAAAATGCAAAGGCCTTTAGATTAAAGGAACTTGGTGAAATGCAAATGCTGTTTGGTAAACAAAAATTTTAAAAACCTTTACACTTATTAGCAACTAAATATTTTAATATTTTATGAATATTTTACTATTTTTTTAATAATTTTTTTCTTTTCTTTTTTTTGCCCTTTCCCCATACCTCCAGCCGGTCAGGCGACCAGCCAGAGCGCCGCCGGCGAGGCCGAGCCCCGCTTGGCCACCTCGGCCGGGGCTCGACCTCGCAAGCAGCCGGCCGAGCCCTGCTTGGCCACCGCGGGGCTCGACCTCGCAAGCCCAAATTTGGGCTTGCGAGCCTCGCCGTCGCCGGACGAGGCAGCGACAGCGAGGTCGAGCCTCGCGCCGTCGTTGCCTCGCCCGGCGAAGTCGAGGGTGTACCTCACAAGCCCAGATCTGGGCTTGCGAGGCCTCGTCGTTGTCGGGCGAAGCAGCGACGGCGAGGTCGAGCCTCGCACCGTCGTTGCCTCGACGGGCGACGCCGAGGGTCGACCTCGCAAGCCCAGATCTGGGCTTGCGAGGTAGCAGGAGGTGGGAGGGGGTATGCGGAGGGCGAGGGCGGCGGCGACTGCTGTTGCTGCAGCGGCGACGACGGCACTTGCTGCGGTGGCGGCGGAGGTTGGTGGTCTCC
>JAGVVM010008275.1:0-15884 GCA_019149425.1 Psidium friedrichsthalianum | reverse complement strand
GGTTAGTTATAAGAGATGTGGAGGGATTATCGGGGATAATCCCAACTAGCTCACAACAGTTACAAACAGCAGATTTAAGCAAACCGTTTCTATAAACGTTACGCCATATATTCGGAATAACCACTCCAACTCATCTTATAAAATAACTGGTTTCTCGTTCTTGTAAAGCGCGCGAAACATTCAGATTCTGCACTCAGTGCCAAAAGGCTTCTGTTTTGCTCTGTTTTGCTCTTGTTTTGCTCTGTTTTCTGCTTTATTCCCGCATTGTTTTTCGATAGTGTTCATAAAACCAGTTTCTTCAAGTTCGCCGAAAGCTCTTGAGGTTCTTCACGTGCTCACCTCCCTAGCTGTTAACCGTGTATCCTAGGAAGACAGCCGTTTTCACGAAACCTCAAGCACAGAGTTGAGGGAACGAATCTGTTTTAAGGAAACTGTGTTGAATACCAGGCCTCGGTTTATATCTAGTGTCGATCTCACGATTTCAATTTCGTGTTGAAAAAATCTGTTCCATTGCTTATACCGTTTGAGAATCTTTTTACAAGTGAATTTGAATCGTTCTGGAGTTGATTCTGACTAATTACCAACAGAGATTAAGTAATTTGCAAAACTCTGCAACCTCGTAATGGAGTTAGGAAGCCTTTTGAGTGCAGCAATGTAAGAAAAATCAAGATAGGTGAGATGTTTCAACTACAAATGGACCTCGGCACCTTCTTGATATTTGTTTGTGGCATGCAGATCCAAGATGCGCAAGCTCTTGCAACTTTGAATGAGTAGGCGTAAAACTTGCTGCACTTGTTGGTTCTCTTTGTTCCATTTCCCAATACATAGGTTTTGGCACAACAGAAAGAAATGTTCTTAGTGCGCTTGCTCTGAAGCATGAGATTTGAAGTTCACCCATTATATCGAAAGTTAAACCATGAGATATATGACAAGCTCTTTCAAGCACAGATTTGTGTCATCCCATGCCACCCAACACTCGGTCCCTGCAAAACCAAGCAGGCTAGATCATGCATCAAATCAGTGCATCTTGCAAGTTTCAGCTTTCGTGAGTGGATCTCTTTGAAAATCTTGGAAGAGTTACTCAAAATAAATCCATAAAAATAACTATGAGCAATGTCTTTAAATGCTGACTTCTATTTGATGGCTATATAAACTTCTGCGACCCAAAGATTGATCAAAGTTTGCTTCTTATCTTGGGGACAAAAACGACACAATGCAAAACATTGTTTTCAAATGTGAAGGAAGGTGATAGTAACTTAGCCTAAGAACAGACATTATGCAGTTCTTCCCTTTGAGACACTTCTGGGAGCTCTTTATCTTTGAAATGTAAACATTCTGGTTTAGTTTTCTTAAAGAATAGCAAACTCCCAACGATCTGAAACAACCAGTGAACCCAAGCCACTTTCTAACAATCTCTTTCCTGATGGCTAGAGTAACAGGATAACAAATGAGTACCCCAAAGTAAAGTTCGTATACCAGGGAGAAAAGTAAAGTGCGTAACCAAATCAGTTCACTGGTCGCAATTGCCGTAGAGCGATATTCAGTTTCAGTAGAGGACTAAGAAACCGTGGTCTACTTCTTAGGTCTCCAACATAAAGGACAACCACCAAGCATGACAAGTAGTAGCATGACAAAGTAATTGCGAACTGATTGCAAGTAATCGAGCAACATGCCCAACCGGAGTCACAAAAGGTGGTCAAGTGAAGTGAATTTGGGACTGATAATAGAATCCCTTGTCCCACATCTTGCTTAAAATATCAAATAACTCGTAAACTGCTTCATAGTGCTGCTCCTTCGGTTCCTACATGAACTGGGAAAGCATGTGGACAGAATAACATAATTTAGGTTGAGTGATAGTGAGATAAAGTAGACGTCCCACAAATCATCTATAGCGACTTGGATCTATCAAGGCAGGTCCAGTAGCTATAGCTAACTATTGCTGTTGCTACATCGGGGTAGTTACCGATTTAGCTACTAGCATGCCGCATTCTGACAAAATGTCAAGTATATACTTCTCTGGCACAAAAATAACCTTGAAGTCGTCTGCATTACCTCAATTCCTAGAAAATACTTTAATTGGCCTAGGTCCTTGATATGAAAACACTCATCAAGGTATCGTTTGAGCATCGTGCACTGCATTGAAATTTTCCTGCCAAGATAAGATCATCAACATATACTAGCACAACGAGAAAAGTGTTGCCACGTGAATATGTGAACAGCGAATAATTTGCTAATGATTGAGTAAAACCAAACTCCTTCAATGCATTAGAATTTTGAAAACTATTTGAAAAGACCAGTTTCGAGATGCCTGTAAAGACCATAAAAGGACTTTTGTAATCGGCGTACGCGATTTGGCCCCTTGTCATGAAACCTAGCTAAAGCTTCATATAAACTTCCTCATCCAAGTTGCCATGGAGAAATGCATTGTTGATGTCCATCTGATGTAACTCCTAATTCCGAGCCAATGCAACTACAAGAAGAAACGTACAATGACTAGTTTAGCCATTGGTGCGAAGGTTTCATGGAAGTCCATGCCCTCTATCTGGGTGAATCCCTTTGCGACAAGACAAGCTTTATAGTGTTCAATACTGCCATCAGCTTGACGCTTGATTTTGTAAACCCACTTGCACCCTATAGGTTTCTTACATTCGGTAAAGTTGCTAAACTCCAAGTCTTATTATCCTCTAATGCTTTAATTTCTGCGGCCATTGCTTCTCTCCACAAAGGATTTTTAATAGTTTCAATATAATTCCTAGGCTCAATATTAGAATCAATAGCAGCTAAAAAGGCAATGTGAGGCTCAGTAACTTTTCATATGAAATAAACTTCTTGATGGGATAGACCGTACCTGAAGATATTGACGGAGTGAGTTGAGGAGTTAGGGTCTTCGTTTGGACCGTATGGCACACATAATCTCGCAGATGAGCTGGCTGTCTTTTCTGTCGTGTGAGGCGAATTGGAATCGGGATTTGGTCATCTAGCAACTCATTGGGTTGCTCATCAATTCGGACTATATTATCACAATCTTATATCACTGTCTGCCTAGTTTCTTCACAATATTGCAGGCAATGTGAAAGAGGAAGAGTCTCGATCCTCCTTTGCAAGTTTATAGAGAAAACAATGTCACAAGATACCAATAATTCTTTATTTCCAAATCAAAAACCTTCCAACCCTTCGTACCGTGTGGATATCCCAAAAATACACATTTTCTTGCCTTTTCTTCAAATTTATCTCTACCTTTTGACGGCTTGTGAGCATAGCATAGTGCACCGAAAACTTGCAAATGACTATAATCGGGGTTTCCCAAACAAAAGTTCAAAAGGAGTTTTTCTAAATAATAACGTAGTTGGAGTGTAATTGATTAAATAAGTAGCCGTTAATATGCATTCACCCCGAAAATTGGTAAATTTGCTTGAAAATATAGTGCCCGTGCTACATTGAGTATGTGTCTATGTTTTCTCTCAACTCTCACATTCTGTTGTGGCGTGTAGGGACATGATGTCTGATGCATAACTCCACTTTTGAAAAAGAAATCTTTCATGGAATTAGAAAGAAAATTCACGGCCATTGTCACTCTGCACCATTTTAACTACTCAACTAAATTGAATTTTTTCCATATGATAAAAATTAACAAAGACTCTATACGTCTCTAATTTTTCCTTCATCCAATATACCCATAGTACACGACTATAATCATTGACAAGGGTTAAAAAAAAATGTGCACCGAAGAGAGATCATGTCTGATATGGCCCCCAAATATCACAATGCAACAAATCAAAACATCCACCGGCTTTATTATTACTTAAAGGAAATGAGGAACGAGTTTGTTTTGCACGGCAACATACATTACACAAATCAGCCCCTTCTTTATTTATTTCAATACTGGTGATCAAATTCAAAGCTTTCTGTGATGGATGCCCCTATCTTTGATACCATATGCCAATATTCTATCCCTTGACCACTGGAAAAGCCGAATGAGTGCCCATACGTCCAAGATAATAAAACCCTTTTCAAAGATTACCCACTCCAATCGATCTCTTCAAGGGTAGGTCCTGTATGTCACATCGAGAAGAGAAGAACGTTACTAAGCAATTCATATCTAAACTCAATTTTCCGACACAAATAAGATTGCACATAAAGTTTGGGACATATAAAACATCGTGCAAAATAAAATTAGGGCTTAAATAAACATCGCCTCTCTTGATAGGCATGAGTAACTTTTCCATCAGGAGTTCGTATATGATATCCATCTATGATATTTCTTAATTGTTTTAGAAGGAAAAGCTGTCCTGTTATATGTTCAGAGGTGCGACTATTGATAATCCAATTTGTGGAAAGATCTTTGGGTCAATAAACCTTACCAATAAGTTGATCATTCGAAATGGGCGGTTTCATCACCATGACCAGCAGATGTTGATATTGATCATTGCTAATTGTGGTTGTCGTCTGAGTCCCATTTAGACCTCCTCTATAGGTATCTGCAATAGTGTCAAAACCACTAGCCTATGCGAAATGTACAGCTGCTGTGGAAGGATTTCCTTTGTGTGCCTTTCCACCTCGCCTTGGTTCCCAATTCAGAGGATATCTAATCAACTCCCAGCAATGACTCTTCTCATGCCCAACCTTCCCACAATGGTCACATTTCAGTTTTCCCAACGGTACTTTCCTTGGGCCTACTCTTCCAACCGAGAAAGCAGCACCTTCAATCTTCTCTTCCTCTCCCCCGAACAATTGATTGTTGACTCTCCCCTTGCGTGATCAGAGAATAAACTTACTAAGAGATGGGAATGGCTCGAGATTGAGAATTTGAGAGCGAACATTCCCAAAGGTCTTAGCATTAAGACCCATAAGAAACTGGTGGTTCTTCTCCACCTCCTTCTTCTTTGTGTACATCATGGCTGCAGCATAGGTACATTCTGAGACGTCATCATAGTTATCGAGTGCATCCCATAAGACCTTTAGTTTGGTTTAATATTCCACCACCGAGAGTCCTCCTTGTTGTAGGAGCTCGATCTCGATCTTGATTTCATGTATTCGAGGTCTATTACCTTGAGCAAATCTCTCCTTCAACTTGTCCCACAATACCTTTGCTCCTTCTGCATATGCCACACTTCCCTATAGATCTTTTGTTGAGGGATTGAAAATCCATGAAATTATCATGGAATTACAAATGTCCCAAGCATTAAATTCAGGTGCCAATGAATTTGGCTTCTCTAGTGATCCATCAATAAACCGAGTTTATTTTTTGCCCGCAATGTGCGTCTTGGTGCCTTCGACATGTCGCATAGTTATTGCTTGTCAGCACACATGAAACAAGTATGCTTTCAAGATTATCGGAGGTGTTGAGATAATATGGTGAGGAAGGGTCAATCACCATCTTGGTAGACGTTTCTGAAGCCATACCATAAACAATGCAGGTTTGGTGTGTTAAGCTATTTGCCTTTGATACCAAGAAAGAAGCGTAACTTGCTTTCTTGTATTGCTCTACGTAGAATACATATACATATACTAAACAAAAAGGAAAGAGAAGATCTACCAAATAACTCTAACTAATTACAAAAGATTTTATATTAGACAATATGCTAATAAAGGTAAATCCTAGAGATACACTAAATAATAGAAAACAAGATGTAATCTTCAGCAAATTGTCCGTAATAATGACTACTACTAACTATTTCAAAAGCTTACACTTTCCTTTATACTTAGTTTGATCTTTTTTACCAGTACAAGCGTGGAAATATATCGCTAGGGAGGCAAATATGGGCCTAAAAGATTTGAACTGAGAACCTCCTACTTTGATATCATGTGAGATTTTTGTGGGATCACTGCCAACTTTTCTAAGAACTTAAGCTATTGGATGAAGGTTTGTTTTAATATTTAATTACTCCAACATGAAATGAACAAATAAAGCCTCACAACAGTTCTGACAAAATATGATGAAACATGCTCTGTTATTGAACTAAAAGCAATTGATGATTAAAAGTCTCTCTAGAAATTAAGTAGAAAACTTACCGAATCCGTTGGAAGCCATGTTTCCTCGAGCAGAAAAAATGGAACACAACAACCCCCACCCCACCCCCCCCCCCCCCCCCCGGGCCCCCCCAAAAAAAAAATCAATTTGAATGGACACAGTACACTCTTAACAATACAATTAATATATTTCACCATCATTAAGCTAAAATGTTCAAGTTTACTCACAGCCATTTAGGGGGGACAGGATATGAGTCACACAGATATTGTAGAGATCCAAAACTCCAGACCTGAATGAAATTTAAATAAGTCAACCTGACAACTAACCTAAACAACTGAGAACACAATGCAGATCCTCATCTTTGATGGTAAAACATGTATAAACAAGCAAAACTTCATTTATACTGACACACCGAGCATCTTGCAAGTGCTCGAACCATTCTTGATGTACAAAATCTCTTCTGATAAAGATGAAAATTTTCACTGCTTACATCATTTTCAGTCAAGATTTTATTAAGATAACTGACTAAAAGCAGGACAAACAAATGGAGCTACCAAGAACCATGTGTGAATGCTGGTTCACCATAAACCAATTGACAAAGATGATTTTAGCAAACCGATACGACAAACTACGATTTTGGATGAGTTAAGAATTCAGAGTACTTTCTCAGGAAATGCAAGAAGTTAACCAAACTGGCATGATAATCAGTACATACTAACAAATGATAAAGCAACGGAAAATATAGTTGAGCGCCTTTTGCATCCATAGATACTCAAACTAACAAAAACCAGTCAATCAAGAGAAGGCAGAAGACACTAGGCAAATTAAATACATGTATCACCAACCTACCAGCCATAACCAAGATGAAATGCCAATTGTATGGGCTAGACGGATCAAAATCAATCGAGTCTATTTTCCTGGTAATAATGTCTGCGTCTGCCTAAAAAGAGACATGTGAGTGCATTTATCATCACTCAGAAGAGGCTTAAATACATGAGGTTCTATACAAATGCTCTGTGTGCTCACTAAGAGAAAGAGGTTCATACTTATGCTCTGTGGCTCTGCGTCTCCAAAATTTTCTTGTGAAGATGGATGCATACAGAAATTCTCGCGATTATCTCCAAGGCATGCTTCAATGCTTCTTCAAGTAATGGACTTTGTTAGAATCAGACTTTAGCCCATAAATCATGCAAAGTTTTGACAGCATCTTAGCATTTAAAAATGTTCATAGTTAACACTATTACTTTTGTATAACTGAACTGCAGAAAAACAGGTAGATGACTGCCTTAAGTCATTGAATTAAATCACAGCAAGGAGGCATTCTGACAATAACTTACATTGATTTGGCCCTTTAATCGTGCCAAGACAGCATCTAGGCATCAAAAATAATTGAGACATACTCTTACTACTACATTCTGATATACTCTTACTACTTATGTGCAAGTTGACTTTCAAAGAATTGGTGACGATTTCTTTCTTCATCAAATGAAACCTCAGTAACTTAAATTCTAACCCAGAGGTTTAGACAGACACAATCTTTATACAGTAGCTACCATATTACCCAGATTATGAAAATGCATCGGGGTTCCATAATCAAGCAAGAATAACATCGAATAGACTTCCAGTACTAGCTTAACTGCAGAATGCGTATTGTACAGTATAAAACATCAAAGAATTAAATTGGTCCAGGCGGAATCATAATTCAATAAAAGGGCTCTCAACAATAACAGAACTGCAAGATGTAAACCAAAGAGGAGTGAACTAAAATGAGTGCATGCACAAACCGAACCTAAACGATGAACAGTCAAGTACATTAGCAGATGGCAGATCATCTCTAGCAGCAAGAATATTAATAGTATCCTCAAAAGTTCAATGCACCTTGAACTTTCTGTGCAATTTCTCTATCTCTTGAACTCCTTGTCATTTTCATTTGATAGTTGAAGTGTGCACTTCACTGATTTTGAGGTTATCTTAGATATTTCTCTCGCTCAGACTCTGATCGAAACACTGAGTTATTTGTTTAAATTCTGCATTGATTTCTAAAGTGATTTGAAATCACATATACAATTACATGTGATGATATTTGAATTTCATCCGATCTTGTTACAAGGTGACACTGACATATGCGTGCTCGATTAGTCTAAGTTTGCATCATTGAAATTGAATAGCTTTGTCCACATGTTAGGCTTTACGAATTTGCATGGGCAAATGTTAAATTAGTAAATATGCTGAGTTGCAAGTGCATTTTCTGAACAATGCTAGTGCGTTCACTACAAACACACTCGGATCAGAGACGGCTGACCGCGAAATTGCGCGGAAACTGCAAACACGTGCTCGTCATTCGTCCGATTAGGCTGTAACGTTAAGGGGATTTAGTCAATGTTGGCACCTAAATTTTGACTAAATCATTTAGGAGGAATTGCATAAAAATTGAGGATTAACCTTAGTCCCTAGCAAAAATATTTAATTCATTTTCATATGGTTTGCATTTAGATTAACTTAATTTTAGCATGCATTTACATTTGCATTTGAGTTGGACCCACAATGGATGAACTTAAATACAAGTCATTGGGTTTAATTGGCATTAAGCCAGCAAGAATGTGAAAATCAATCAAGCTGGTGATCTTCTTCATATGGTCGAATATTCTGAAGGATTGCATTTCTTGGGTCATATTCTGAGTATGAGTGGTTCGCAGCAGAACGTGGTCTTTTAGGGCATGGATTAAGAAAAGAATAATAAATAAATAAAGAAAAGAAAAGAAATCAATATCAAGGAATGGAAAAACACGTGAATCAAGCTGAGGCTACGGACGAACATCCAGCGGGCTTTACATCGAGGTGTACATGTGAACGACCCCCGCACCTCCCATCTCACTGAAAAGCCGTAACTCCTGCCTTCGCACGGCGACGACGACGATCCCACAGCACTGTTGCGTTCCCCGGCGTGTTGTTGCCGATCCATACCAATCCGCGACCAATTGCTTTCTATTCTTGCAGGTTTGGGGTGTCTACATTACAGATCAGGCCACCGTCGTGAGTACGTCGACCCCAGCCCGCACTAAGACGTGAATACCTGCCAAGCAGCTATCGAATCAAGAGCTTTTGCAGCTGTGACGCCTCCCCCGAGCTCACCGCCATAGCCTTCTCGAGCCGTCCCGATCCGCTCCATTACATTGAAATTACGAAACATAATATTCACGCAATATTCAGAATAGGTAATTTCCTTTATCCGGTTGATATTCTCCAAATGATGTTTCCTATTTTTCGAAAACATTGTTATCTAATTGATTTCCTCGATTATGTTTACTAATTTGAATTATCAATATATTCTTGCATATTTTCCTAAATTTAGAAAATTAATTCAAATTTAGAAAACTTTCTTTAATGACAACGTGCTTTAATCGGACGATCCAACCCGCAATCACTTGGATATGATCCACCGATTTCATATAAGTACGGGAAATCGGATGATCCTACTCATAGTCATATGGGTACAATCCATCGATTTCATTAGTCGATTTGGATTAAATATTTTTTTTAAATCATGCATTATCTTCTGCATATTTTGATTGCAAATTATCATGATATGTGTTCTTAGTTTGAAAATCTAAAAAGGATTATCTTAAATTGCATTAGAAAGATAGGATTGTTAGAAATCCTATCTCATAGATTGCATTGCACATAGTAGATTGGGCGTTCTTAAATTAATTTTTTAGGTACAAGATTTCCTAATTAATTTTAGGAGTTAATACAATTTATTTCCTAAACATTTAAGATAACCTTCATCTATGACATATTTAATTGCATTACTAATTAATTTCAAAATTAATCTAAAAATACCAAAAAATGTCATTCATGTTACATATTATGTAGTTTAAATTTCATAGTAGCTATGTCATGCATTTTGCCACTTACCACGTCTTATTTGCTAGGTCATTATACCATGTCATCCACACGTGTGTCACATTTATGCTATGTCACTAGTATTGCCATGTTTCTAATGCCTTGTCATTATTTGCACGTCATTTAGGATATATTTTAGGTCCATTAATTTAGTCTTAGGTTGTTAAGTCTAAAATTGCATGTCACTTAGGTTAGATTTATTTTTGCATATCATATATTTTTGCATGATTGGATTAGTTCGTTGCATAACTATTTCCATGTAATATAATTAGAACATTTAAATAAATGCTTCACATGTCATTTAAATTAGTCTCATTTAGATAATTTGCAAGTTCATGTCTTTAATTAAAATCTCATATCGTTGTAGTTAAGGTTTATTTCTCTTCTCCTATCTTGTAATTTATTTAATGCCTAGATCATTGAGTGTTTAAATAGTGTCTAAACCTGCTTGATCATCTCACATGTTAGGACTTTAGACTAAAATAAACCCAAGCTCCCTGCTTAAATATTTTTCATAAATTGAATGGTTCCGAAAGAGCTTTAATAGAAATTTTAGTGTAACCAAATTCCCGAACTCACTAATCTCAGGTCCATAGAAATAAAAATTGTTCTCCCGCTATTTTATTTAGGTATCTGATTAACCTACCCCAAATTGATTAGTGGTGACTCCGAGTTAAATCATTTGCATGTTAAATATTGAACCTAAGTTGCGATTTGATAGAGTTTGGGAGAACTCGAATTAAGTTAATTAATTTAATTAACTTAGTAATCCATTAACCTAGTTATTGGTCGTGATAGTAAACAGGCCAACGTAGCTTGTGTAAAAATTTCAGGCAAACAGCCATTGGGAAATCCACTTTTGAAAGCCAACGTCACAGTTTTTCTGTCAGGCAGCCCGGTGCAGGATTCGGCCAACGTTCCTTCGAAAAATGTGAATTCAAGAAATTATGCGCACGAGCCATGTATCGTTTGAAAATATACCGGAACACGCTCGTCCTGATACTTTGCTCGTAATCTTTTGAGCATGTTTGGGTCTTCCATCGATCAGGACAAGTCGGATCAAAATTACGGGGAAGCAAATTGAGCCTGAGTATGAACTATGAACTGGTGTTTATTGAGGCTCTCTGGAGTTGCCTCTGGAGTTGCCGTCCATCAGAATTTTAGCCGTCGGATCCGAGGTTGTCCCTAGTTGAAGAGCGTAGGAGACCCCGAATCTTCATCAGACAAATGGATGGATGACCTACGCGAATTGAAACCTAATTATTCATGAACCAACATGCCTCTAGTTTATACGTGCAAAAAAAAAAAAAAAAAAAAAACCTAGCGGGAAAAATGAATGCAAGATCACGTAAACTAACTACTACTTTTATCGGGGGGTCAAGCTTCGCCGTTATCAGTGAATTTTATTGCTGACATGATTTTCTTGCGAAAAGTGTCCAAAACGTCATAAATCATTTATACTAGTACAAATTCAGTCATAAACATTTCAATGTGTTAATTTAATCCTAAATCTTTTGTATTTGTACCAATTGAGTCCATCTCGACAATATTAGTCTGAAATTGTTGACGTGGATATCGATTGTCCGCATGGTATGGCCGACACTGACTTAGACATTTTTTAAAAATTTTTAGTATTTTTTTCCTTTTTTTTTTTTTAACTTTGTTTTGTGTTTTTAGAGAGAGGGTGGAGGAGGGTCATTGGCCGACCCTCATTGGCCCTGGTTGAGGATCGCAATGCCTAAACGGGCCAACGTGAGGGCCGCGAGCCCTTGCCCAGATTTGGGCCAGGTAAGGGCATTGCGACCCTTTCCTAAAGCTAGCACCCTTGCTCGGCCTAGATCTAGGTGACTGCAAGTGAGGGTTATTGGTCCTCGCCGACGTTCTCTCTAAAAAAAAGTAAATAAAAAACAAAAAGAGTAAAAAAAATTGTTAAAGAATAAAAATATTAAATAATTTAAAAATTCCACTTCAGCGCTAGCCTTGACACATAGAACAACCAACATCTACCTCAACTGTTTTCTGTTAAAATTGGTCGAATGGCTTCGACTGGTACAAATGTAAAATGTTTAGAACTAAATTGGCGTAATTACAAGTTTTGGGATTGAATTGACACCAATACAAAAGGTTTAGGACTTTTTGGATACTTCCCCTCTTATTTTCTCTGATAATGCATAATGAATTCTTCAGTGAAGTTCATGTTTCAACGTCAAGTAGTCCTTTGGAGAGGGGAGATCAGAAATTTCCAAATGACATGACATCTTACCAAGGGAAAAGTAAGCACATAACTACGCAATTTCGGAATGAGCTGATAAAGAAATCCGTGAAATCCAAGGAAGAACAAGACATCATAATTTTGATAGGGATTAGATTGCATAATTCGCGTAAGTTGTTGGACCAAAAATGATATTATTCCAATGAAATGGATGGAATACAAGAATCATCGTAGCCAGCATGTTTACTCCTTTTCATTGCCAATATATATATATATATATATATATATATAAATGTTTTTCTCCTTGTTATAGGTGGACGGCAAATATTTCCACCTCCTGAATTTTCCTTTTCTTTATTGTTTTGGGTTGCTTTCTTGTGAACAGGATAAGAGTGTATGTTTATCATGCTTTCCGTGCAATAATCGCACAAGTGCACGGTGAGGTTGTTTTGGGTTGCTTTCTTGTGAACAGGATAAGAGTGTATGTTTATCATGCTTTCCGTGCAACAATCGCACAAGTGCAAGGTGAGATTGTTTTTGGGTTGCTTTCTTGTGAACAGGATAAGAGTGTATGTTTATCATGCTTTCCGTGCAATAATTGCACAAGTGCAAGGTGAGCAATAGCTTAAAGCGTAGCCAATGGAGTACTGCACTATTTAGCTCTTTTGGCTCAGCCTGCTCCTTCCGGCACTCCTAGCTTTCCTTCTGAACTGTCGGAAGCGCACCAAGCTTCCCCCTTAGCCTCCCTCGTGGCCCGTGATCGGTAACAGCCTCAACCTCAGGACCACGCTGCACCAGAACCTCCACAGCTTCAACACTAAGTTACGGCCCGTCGCGCGGTTGAAGCTCGGTTCTGTGGACACCATGGCGATCTAATTGACTGAGGCCGCTGCAGAGTTCTTCAAGGGCCACGACCTCGCATTCACGGATCGCAATTGTCCCCATGCGCTGACGGCTCTCAACTACGACCAGGGCTCACTTGCTGGCCGGCTGTTACAGCGGGCACTGGCGCGTTCTCCAGCATCTTTGCTTCGCAAAGCTTCTCGTGAAACAATTGCGTCAACGAGACGCGCCATCTTAGGCAGAAGTGCATCCATATCGTTATTGTGTATTTAGAGGAAGATATGGCGTCTAAACAAGCAACATGTTATTTATGACGTTTGTGTTGCATGTGTAACCTCCAATGATCAAAATAATAGTTTTTTTTTCTTCAAAGAAAAGGGCCTAACACCAAAAAAAAAAAAAATCCTCAAGTTTTACTTTTGCTCCAATTCTACAGGCTCGAAACCCAAGAAACTCCAAACTTTTACTTTTGTCCCACTTATATTAAAAAAAATTTATCTCATAAAGAACCACAAACTTTTACTTTTGCTATAATTCTACTACCATCAACCTTTCGTCCATAGTCACTATTAGTTAATCCTACATGGCTAGAATTTTCTTGCTGAACTTACCGATAAATCTTTAAAATTGAAAACAAGAAGTTTCAGGAATAATGAGATTTAAGATCATTCATACAAATAATCAGATCTCCATCTCTAAATGTGGTAAAATTAAGACAAAAGTAAAAGTTGAGATTTTTTATGAGATAAAAAAAGTTTTGGATTATAATTAGAACAAATGCTAAGTTGATTTTTTTTTTTTGTTTTTGTATTAGGCCATGTAATTAGAACAAAAGTAAAAGTTGAGGATTTTTTATGTAATGAATTTTTTAAAAATATAATTGAGACAAGTGCTAAAATGAGGGTTTTTGTTGAGTATTGGGCCCGAAGAAAAGTATCAAAGTAGGATGAAGATCTATACCTTACACAAAATTTTCACAGGGTGAGAATGGTATAGGGGTAGAACTTGAAATTTGGAATTGAAACGGGGAAAAACAGCTTCTAGGTCTAGGGTTTGCAGTATTTTATGGTGTCCAATGATAAGTGTATAATCTAGAATCATTAGTTGAGTTTCTATTTTCGGAATATTTGTGACTGAGATTTTTACTTTGTTAATATTTTCACATTTATTCGTGTCTAACTATAATTTGTGATCAAGTGGATTGATGATGATTCACTGCAATTGTTCAATTAAGAATATAGTTGGAACCTTTCTAACCCTAAAACAATCGTAGAACCTGTGACATGGTACAATCGATTTTGGATTTCAAGATATGTAAAGTAGGTTCTAAGTTTCAAAATGAGGGAACCTCTTCCGGCGGGTAGGTTTTCTGTTCTAGATAAAATCTGTACGGAACCTAAATTTGTTGACCCCTAGTTTCACAAGTGTCACACTATTTCTCTTATTATGATTAATAGTTAAAAATGTCCATTTTTATGAAGAGAAGGAATCGACTCATTCCACTTCCTCTTTCTACTGGCGTCAATGCGGTGGGCAGCATGGTCCTCTCCCGCGTCCTGTTGGACCTGAAATCGAAGGACGGGCCCGAGGTTCTTTGATGCCATGAAGAGTTCATGGAGTAGACGGCAAGCCGAACGTGGCCGACTTCGCGCCGTGGTTGAGATGGTGGGATCCGCAGAGGATCAGGCAAGCATGGCGAAGGACATGGGTCGAGCCATGAAGATCGCCGAAGGGTTTGCGAAAGAGAGGTTGGAGGAGCGAAAGCTATGGGAAGCGATAAGAGCGACTAATGACTTCTTGGACGCGGTGGTGTTGGATATAGAGAGCGATGGGAAAGAAGGCCCACACATAATCTCTTTGCAGAATGCCAACGTAATCATTCTGGTAAGCTTCCTCCACTCTTCCAGGTTTATCACGACCACGAAGGAAATTACCATCTTAGGGTTATAGGGAACTTGGTTATCAAGTGATGTGGCAAAACTTATATGTCACATTCAAATAAGTAGGGTCAAATCACGTGTCAATGAGACGTCTTAGTAGCAATTTAAGAAATCAATCATCGGGGTTTCTTCAAATTGGATCCCAAAATGAGTAACTCTTCCACGTTTATCACGACCGCAAAGGAAAATTACCAAGTTAGATTTTTTATGTCGAACTCAGTTTGTGAAGTGATGTGAAACTTAATTGACATTTAAATAAGTAGGGTCACATCATGCGTCAATGAGACGTTTAATAGCTAATTTAATAAATCAATCATAGGGCCTTCTTCAAATTGGATCCCAAGGATGAGTAACTCTTTTGCAAATCTCTCGGCACTCAACACAGTTAACTCTGATATCAAAAGAGCTGAAGTTAATGAGAATTGATGTCATTGATTATACATCGATTATGGCTTTAAATATGACATTAGCTTGAAGCTAATGCTGATGAAGAAGGGTAAAGGACGACTAAGACAAAGAGGAATATCTTAAGTCGAGCCGTAGTGGCGAGGCAAATCAACCACTGAACAAAGTCAATGTCGATTTGAGTATTGACTGATGAATAGAAACATGTGGGTGTCACAAGAAAGGAGTGAATAGTATGTTGACTAGCACGTGCGATCTAATATTAGCTATGAATACAGTCGACGATGAAACACCAGCATTGATACGAGAAACCAAAAAATTAAGTTGATAAGGCGTGAACATTTTTCGCGATTATAATCGAGTCAATGTCGTCAAATCAATGCAGTCTAGTCGAGAAGCATTGACATTGGCTCACAAAATTTGGCCAAAATCAAATACACTGCAAGGATGAAACTAGCGCTAATAATTATTGCAATCGAACTCTTAGAGTGGAACAATTATCATGGTTGTGGACTTGTAGTGACAGCAAAGCAATTACTGTAGCCTAGACCAGAAAAAGATCACGTCTCAAGGGAAAAAATACAAGGAAAACAAAAGATTTAGAACAAGG
>JAGVVM010008274.1:0-15281 GCA_019149425.1 Psidium friedrichsthalianum | reverse complement strand
CTAAGTTCTACAGTAATACAGGGTAAGTTCTAGGTTCCGAAAAATGAGGATCCTGTACTAGTGGGTAGGTTTCAGATTTTAGGTGGAACCTACCCGGAACCGGGAACCGCTCACCCCTAGGTAGCTATTTACCTTGAAGAGCAAGCTCATTTGGAGAGCAATCCGGTGAAGTGTAGGAATAAGATCGATCCAGATTAGATCTGTCATGTGTTTACATATCTGATCGGTCATCTTACTTACGAAGAAAGTGCTTCACTAAATCATTTCTCTGTCGCGAGACTTTGCCTTCCAACCCTACGTGTATTCTATCCGTGCACCTCACACGATCCCCATCCCCGTCACATATGCGCTTTGGAGACCCTCCTATGCTCGAGTAGATATGCATACAAAGATAAGAGGAGCTTTTGTATAACTGTGCATGGTTGGCTCTGTGGTTCGTATATGATCCCACAACCTTACAAACGTGATTTCCTCGTTTAGGACAGGACATGTTAAGTATGACGCCGATCTATTTAGTTGAGAATTAATATTGTCGCGTGGCCACATTTCCCGCGCCCCAACGATGAACTTCACCCGTGGTTTCTCCCCTAAATGAACCACAATGTTGATCCTCATAAATGTTTTTTTTAATCGAATTTGCTTTCACTTAAAAGTTTAAGCCAATTAAAATAAATTGATTGCCCAACGCCACATCGGTTTGGAGACCGTTGAACTTCGGGTAACAAGTATGGTCTCGCTGTCAAGCTACATGGCCAAGAGCTAGGAACGCCGCAACCCTAGGGAGAACAAATTTGAAGTTGAGCTGCCTCTGCGCTCTCGTGCTTGCAAGCAACCTCTTTCTTAAGTGTCAAACTAAATCACATTACAAGTAAGAGTTCCCTAAACGTCTCAATATGTTGCACTAACCCTTTCCTCGTTCACTCTCTTTCTCTTTAGAGAACAATGAGACAGCATGCATCATGCCTCTGTGACTGCAATATTGTGCTGAATAAGGTGAATTTCGTAATCATCAGCATCACTTGCAATCCTGAGCAAGAAAGAAGGAGAACGTGCGGGATTGCGGTGGTTGGGATTCTTATCCGAAGACTAGCAATAATACTAGATTGATTTCCGTATATGACCTTCTACACCCCACGTTGGTATCTTTCCAATTAGTCCACAAGGATCGACACCCATATTCCGGACCATACAATCCTATTACATGAAATGCGCCAAACCCAAAACAACCCACCCTCGAAAGAAATAAATGAATATTAGGGTATTAAGAATTGCAACACTATGTGGAATATTTTATAATAGAAATCATAAGGACAAATCTCAAGAGGTTTTCATAGCACGACGGTTCCGTCCACCTGATTAGAGATCAATCAGCATGGGTGGCAAGTAAAATAAACTTTGCAAAAGCCATGACCATTGCCATGGCGTTTGTTGACGTGGGCAGATTAGAACGCGGTCTCTCGGAAGAACTTTTCATCCTAGAGAGGTCACCTGATGTTCGAGCCTATCGCCATACTTTGTTTTGGGATTTGAGGCTCATTAGCATACTTAACCAAGCATGATTCAGCGAAATTTTTAAGCGAATGACAGTTACGAGCTAGAAATTATCCAAAACTTTTGCATTACATATCTCGCTTCACATCACTCATTTACTTCCTAACGACACGTCCATTGTGGCCTTCAATGTGAGCAAGCATCTGCGAATGGAGAGACGGTCCGAGCCCATTGGGCCAGCGTGTGGCTAAACGAGGAGAAAACTTGGGCAAGTTTGCTTCATGACAGAGATTTGGACAAAAGCCTTGCTGTGAGCCCCATATCATCATGTAGTCGTCTCATCATCGTCCACGCCCACAAAGCTCTAATAAGCTTACGTATGATTAAGTTTAAGAGCTTTGCACTCTCGCGCAGTCCGAGTCCGTCTTCATGATCAAAATAATGTTCGTCCCAAACCATCGACTTCGTCATTATGATCCGTGAATTTTTCAATGTTCTAGATTCTGGCAAATTTTGTGAAATCCATGATTTCTGATGTCTCCACGTACCTCTTTCGGGTTTTGTCGAGTCGGATTCATACTAAACTGCATTTGGAAAGCTTTGGGGAAAGCCTTTGGGAAAATGCAAATGCCTTTAATCTAAGAGATTTGGTAAAATGTAAAAATTATTTAGCAGACTATAATTAAAAAGAGTCTTTGAAAGAAAGTTTGGAAAAATGCTGTTTGGTAAACATAATTCTCAAATGCCCTTAGCCAATATTTTAATATTTTTTTTTATGATTTTTATTTTTTCTTTTATTTTTCCCCTCCCATACCTCCAATTGGTCCAATGATCGGCTGCGCCTTGCTCAACCATGGCAAGGCCTCCCCTAGCGATGGTGAGGTCACACCTGGCGAGGTCACACCTCGCCATGGCAATGCGAGTGTTGACCTCACAAGCCCAAATCTAGGCTTGCGAGGTCAACCCTTGCCATCATCGCCTCGCCACGGTTGGGCAAGGACCTCACTTGGCCATGGCGAGGCACGACCTTGCTATCACTTCCTCGCTATGGCTGGCGAGGTCGAGCCCTTACAAGCCCCAGTGAGGCAGTGACCTCGCTGTTGGTGCCTCGCCATGGTTTGGGCTCACGAGGTTGACCCTCGCCCGGCCATGGCGAGGCAGCAACCTTGCCGTCGGAGCCTCACCATGGCCAGCCAAGGTCGAGCACTCGCAAGCCCAAGTCTAGGGAGGCGGGGTGTGCTGGGATCGCGTGGAGGAGGGGAGGGTTCTCATGGCGGAGGGCTTGGAGAGGGGCCTGAGTGGCGGTGTCGTTCAGTGGCGATGTCCTTGGCGGTGCTTCCAGTGGCAATTCCGCGGAGCTCAAGGAGAAAGGAGCAGCAACGCAGCCAAAGAGGGAAGAAAGAAGATGAAGACAAGGGTAAATATGAAATTATAAAGGTTGAATAAGGGTAATATTGAAAATTCAAAAAATCACTAAATTTGGCACTATTGTTTGCCAAAAATGCTGAAAGCCAAAGGCAGCTTCAAAGCTACCTTGGGCTTTCAGCCTTGTGAAGGCTCCATTTTGAGCCAAATATATTTACAAAAAATTTGTCAAACACAAAAAATTTGGCCCAAAGATCTTTGAGTGTCCAAAGTCCCTTCCCAAAGTGGTTCCCAAACGCAGCCTAAAACATACCGGGAAAGTGTTACCCATCTCCCATAGACGGCTAAGTGTCCGGTTAAAATTAGGGGAGAACTTAATACAATATAAGCTTAGAGATGATTGGTTTTATTATCAATAGGACTTTGCTTGTTTAGACGGAGAGTCGCCCAAAACTCTCTTCACTTTACACAAGTGAAAGCACCACTTAAAACTCCATTTATTCAAGCTGACTTAAAGGTTTGAAAAGGTAATCTACTTAATCACGGCACAACCGTCATCGAACCGACATTAAGGATCTAATTAACGCAGCACATAAACTCAAATCCAGCGATTAAATCCATCCAGCATTCCAGGAACATGGAAGAGGGCTAAGTGAAAATTTGAAAAAGAAAAATTGTTGCTTATGGTTACACGGTCCTCTTACATGATTACATATATAATATTATCCGGTAGTACGAATGTATATTGTATAATCCTTCCCGGTTTTAGATGGTAGCGCCGCTGGTTAATGCAAACTTCTGGTTTTGGGACAAGCCACCGTCCATCTAATTTAAATATTCAGGGACAAAAAACAAACAATATTAGACGAACAAAAACTAAGGAAAAGCGTTGAGGATGTTGTCTTTCTGCAGTATTTTAAAAATAGATAATAATAATATAAGAATACTTAACAGGTAAGGTAAAAAATTTGGAAAGGCGCTTGACCAGAAGCCACCTCAGGATCGAGTTCAGCACCAGAAGAGCATATTCTCCACCTCCTCCTCTCTCCTCTTCACCCTCATTCTTTCTGTTTGTTCTCTCTCCTTTTCACCTTCTTTTGTCACCTTAATTTTAGTATTTTTCCTAATTAATTTTGGAGCTAAATGATCCATAATCTTCGTGTGCGTACACTTCTTTTGTTACCCAGAAAAATCTGCAAATTGTCAATACTGCACGCAAGCAAAATTTAAGGGCATCGATACGTTCATTTTGTAAAACTGCGAAACGGCACCCCAACATCTCCATAGTCAAAATCTAGAATGGAATAACGGAGAAAGAGTGATTTGCACACTTGATTCAGAATCCATCCTTCTTGATGTAGAAACAGAGACGATTCATGGCGCAAGTGCTTCTCTTCTATTGCTCTCTGTGTCACTGACTCAAACGAGATTGCCCTTCATGAATTGTGTTCTGTAATCGCTCTTTATGTGAGGTTATTTATGCATTATGGTTAGAAAAGAGATTTGAGCACTACAACCACATACCCTATTAGGCTTTACCCAGCCCACACAAGCCAGCTTCATGGTAGACTATTTGAGAATCTTTTATATCTTATCTTATTGGACCAATCCCGTGATACGGTAAATTTTGATCTCACTTAATATAACACAATCAGAACAACTCTTACACATGAGTGTTAGATAAACCGTTCCTCAAATTAAGGTATAGGAAACGGGTCGGCGGTATTGGCACAGTAAAGTTTTGACCAAAAAAAAAAAAAAACCTACGTCGATCGTGATCCCTGTATGGATATTTGCCTTCGACACACGCACACATATGTCCTTATCGTAATACTAATTTCTTGGGGTTTTGTCCCAGTGCCATGTCTCGGAGATACATCTCTCCTGTCCAAACTTTTGGGTTTTCTCCTTAGATAATCCGATCGCTTTGCTTCTTTTTGAAGCACACATTTAATAGGGCAATTCCACAGACAGACTGGGAAAGAGGACCCCTTTATTCTGCCTTCCTGTTTGCATGCTCGCGCAAGATGATTGCGTGATTAAGGGTTTAATAGCGGTTAAGACAAAACGAGGTGTCAAATTCATGGGACAAGTCCAAGTGTTGATCTAGACAATGTTCTGCAAGCTGCTAGGTCGCATGGCGATAACTGCAGAAGAAGACGTGATCTCTGTGCCTCACCAGATGAACAAGGGTGACGAGAACCAGACATCTTGTACTGATCCTTCCAACTGAAAGATGCGGGGGATTGATTGAGATAATGAACAAGTTTGTCCGTCTCGCAGATACACTTTGGACTCTCATCTGAATACATTAATCAACCAATTGACCCAACTTCAACCCGACAAAAGAGAGGAAAAATTACCAAAAAAAAGTCATGAATATATTACAATATTAGAATCACGTCCAATTGCTTGATAAATGGATAAATAGCATATTTCTGAAGTCGATCTGCGTAATGCAAAAATTAATCGGCTTGATACGTCAAAAAGACGGCATCATAAGACTGATTACACGTACTATATATGTCCATACAAACAGATAAAATTACACGTAGGACAGTACGATTTCTGTGCATATCATGACGAAGGGTACATGAGATATTTATAAGTTTTACAAAATGACCAGTAGATTAACACGATCAAGGGAGATCGGGAGTTCCTCCTAATTATTTCTAACACATATCTTGCTAAATCCATGCGGACTTTGTTCGAATCACCTGCTGAACTAGTCGAAAAAAAATCATCTATTCTAAATGATTCTCACTGTCAACTTTTATCCCAAACAATAAAGAAAGAAAAAGAAGAAAAACTCAAAATTTGTAATAAGCTTAGAAAATTAAAAAAAATACAAAAAAACCAAATTATTTGTCCACATCAACGCGACCTCAGTGCCAAATAGGGCGGCTGGCGTTTATGTCATCGATAGCTGGCCAAAATTGGCCGGAATGGCTACATTACCAAATCGTCAAAATGTTTAAGACTAAAATTGGCCAAATTGATAGATTTATGATTAGTAAAAAAATGTTTATGACTTAATTGGTATCCGTATAATAGATTTTATGAATCTTTTCTTTTTTGATTTTCCTCCAAATTGGTAGTTCAATTTGACCAATTCCATCCCCATGCATCAGAAAACAGCGTCGTTCCAGGGATGCCCCACGTTGCATCATTACTTCATTAGGATATCCCCATCGTGTATCGTATGGAACCCATGTGACGAACCATTTGTCACTTATTGTCTCGAACTTCAAAACCCAAATCCAATTTCTCCACCGTCCTTTCCATTCTTGCTCCCGCCCCCTTATTATAAACTTCACCTTTCGATCTTAATCAAAACATATTTGCAATATGTTTTGTATCCGCGCGACACGCACAATTTGCAAAGATACCGTCGGATAATTTCAGGTGTCAGAGCTCCAATAATTCGCAACCTACCAAAACTAACCTTAAAAAAAAACCGAAGTGAGGTCCTATGATGATAGACGGCTCATGATTGCCAATATGAGACTTAAGAATCCACTTTGACGATGGTCTCTCGACTTTTTTGGTGCATCTTTTACGTTCGAAAGGTGTTTGTGAAAATGCAAGTGGCCATCAGATGCGGATCGTCCGCCGTGAAATTTTTTTCAATTTCTTTTCACTTTGGTCCGGATGAAGACCTTCCATACCCATCACTTGCAACATTGGTGTGAATTGAAAATCACTGTTTGGTGCCCAATCCGCACTAGGGACATGACCCAAAAAAAGAATATAATATGAAGTTTTTCAACTGTTTATCTTGCGCATGGCGTTTTCCTTTCTATCCCACTCGATTAAAGTTGATAAAAGTGGACGAAAGAACTTAGGGCATGATGTAGTTCCGTGGTGCAATTTGCGGCATACTATATATATATTTTTCCTCTCTCTCGTTGAGCAAAGTAGCTCCTCAACAGTTTTGTTCGAAAGCATTCCATTAGGTGAATTGACGTTTCTACATTATTGATGCGACTCCCAATCTTCTAGCGAAGCACCAAACACAAGAGAAGATCTTCGCAAAACTTTTGTTTTTGTTTTTGTTTTTTTCCCTCTTCTGTGCCGCCTAATGATGTCATGAACATGACATCATTAGGCGGCACAGAAGAGGGAAAAAAACAAAAACAAAAACAAAAGTTTTGCGAAGATCTTCTCTTGTGTTGGTGCTTCGCTAGAAGATTGGGGAGTCGCATCAATAATGTAGAAACGTCAATTCACCTAATGGAATGCTTTCGAACAAAACTGTTGAGGAGCTACTTTGCTCAACGAGAGAGAGGAAAAATATATATATTAGTATGCCGCAAATTGCACCACGGAACTACATCATGCCCTAAGTTCTTTCGTCCACTTTTATCAACTTTAATCGAGTGGGATAGAAAGGAAAACGCCATGCGCAAGATAAACAGTTGAAAAACTTCATATTATATTCTTTTTTTGGGTCATGTCCCTAGTGCGGATTGGGCACAAAACAGTGATTTTCAATTCACACCAATGTTGCAAGTGATGGGTATGAAGGTCTTCATCCGGACCAAAGTGAAAAGAAATTGAAAAAAATTTCACGGCGGACGATCCGCCATCTGATGGCCACTTGCATTTTCACAAACACCTTTCGAACGTAAAAGATGCACCAAAAAAGTCGAGAGACCATCGTCAAAGTGGATTCTTAAGTCTCATATTGGCAATCATGAGCCGTCTATCATCATAGGACCTCACTTCGGTTTTTTTTTAAGGTTAGTTTTGTAGGTTGCGAATTATTGGAGCTCTGACACCTGAAATTATCCGACGGTATCTTTGCAAATTGTGCGTGTCGCGCGGATACAAAAACAATATTGCAATATTTTTGATTAAGATCGAAAAGGTGAAGTTTATAATAAGGGTGGGGGAGCAAGAATGGGAAAGGACGGTGGAGAAATTGGATTTGGGTTTTGAAGGTTCGAGACAATAAGTGACAAATGGTTCGTCACATGGGTTCCATACGATACACGATGGGGATATCCTAATGAAGTAATGATGCAACGTGGGCATCCCTGGAACGACGCTGTTTTCTGATGCATGGGGATGGAATTGGTCAAAATTGAACTACCAATTTGGAGGAAAATCAAAAAAGAAAAGATTCATAAAATCTATTATACGGATACCAATTAAGTCATAAACATTTTTTTACTAATCATAAATCTATCAATTTGGCCAATTAGTCTTAAAACATTTGACGATTTGGTAATGTAGCCATTCCGGCCAATTTGGCCAGCTATCGATGACATAAACGCCAGCCGCCCTATTTGGCACTGAGGTCGGCGTTGATGTGGACAAATAATTTGGTTTTTGTATTTTTTTTAATTTTTTAAGCTTATTACAAATTTTGAGTTTTTCTTCTTTTTCTTTCTTTATTGTTTGGGATAAAAGTTGACAGTGAGAATCAATTTAGAATAGATGATTTTTTTTTCGACTAGTTCAGCAGGTGATTCGAACAAAGTCCGCATGGATTTAGCAAGATATGTGTTAGAAATAATTAGGAGGAACTCCCGATCTCCCTTGATCGTGTTAATCTACTGGTCATTTTGTAAAAATTATAAATATCTCATGTACCCTTCGTCATGATATGCACAGAAATCGTACTGTCCTACGTGTAATTTATCTGTTTGTATGGACATATATAGTACGTGTAATCAGTCTTATGATGCCGTCTTTTTGACGTATCAAGCCGATTAATTTGCATTACGCAGATCGAATTCAGAAATATGCTATTTATCCATTTATCAAGCAATTGGACGTGATTCTAATATTGTAATATATCATGACTTTTTTTTGTAATTTTTCCTCTCTTTTGTCGGGTTGAAGTTGGGTCAATTGGTTGATTAATGTATTCAGATGAGAGTCCAAAGTGTATCTGCGAGACGGACAAACTTGTTCATTATCTCAATCAATCCCCCGCATCTTTCAGTTGGAAGGATCAGTACAAGAATGTCTGGTTCTCGTCACCCCTTGTCATCTGGTGAGGCACAGAGATCACGTCTTCTTCTGCAGTTATCGCCATGCGAACTAGCAGCTTGCAGAACATTGTCTAGATCAACACCTTGGACTTGTCCCATGAATTGACACCTCGTTTTGTCTTAACCGCTAATTAAACCCTTAATCACGCAATCATCTTGCGCGAGCATGCAAACAGGAAGGCAGAATAAAGGGGTCCTCTTTCCCAGTCTGTCTGTGGAATTGCCCTATTAAATGTTGTGCTTCAAAAGAAAGCAAAGCGATCGGATTATCTAAGGAGAAAACCCAAAGTTTGGACAGGAGAGATGTATCTCCGAGACATGGCACTGGGGACAAACCCCAAGAAATTAGTATTACGATAAGGACATATGTGTGCGTGTGTCGAAGGCAAATATCCATACAGGGATCACGATCGACGTAGGTTTTTTTTTTTTTTTGGTCGAAAACTTTACTGTGCCAATACCGCCGACCCGTTTCCTAATACCTTAAAATTTGAGGAACGGTTTATCTAACACTCATGTGTAAGAGTTGTTCTGATGTGTGTTATATTAAGTGAGATCAAAATTTACCGTATCACGGGGATTGGTCCAATAAGATAAGATATAAAGATTCTCAAATAGTCTACATGAAGCTGGCTTGTGTGGGCTGGGTAAAGCCTAATAGGGTATGTGGTTGTAGTGCTCAATCTCTTTTCTAACCATAATGCATAAATAACCTCACATAAAGAGCGATTACAGAACACAATTCATGAAGGGCAATCTCGTTGAGTCAGTGACACAGAGAGCAATAGAAGAGAAGCACTTGCGCCATGAATCGTCTCTGTTCTACATCAAGAAGGATGGATTCTGAATCAAGTGTGCAAACATCTTTCTCCGTTATTCCATTCTAGATTTGACTATGGAGATGTTGGGGTGCCGTTTTCGCAGTTTACAAAATGAACGTATCGATGCCCTTAAATTTTGCTTGCGTGCAGTTTGACAATTTGCAGATTTTTCTGGTAACAAAGAAGTGTACGCACACGAAGATTATGGATCATTTAGCTCCAAAATTAATTAGGAAAAATACTAAAATTAAGGTGACAAAGAAGGTGAAAAGGAGAGAGAACAAACAGAAAGAATGAGGGTGAAGAGGAGAGAGGAGGAGTGTGGAGAATATGCTCTTCTGGTGCTGACTCGATCCTGAGGTGGCTTCTGGTAAGCGCCTTTCCAAATTTTTTTACCTTACCTGTTAAGTATTCTTATATTATTATTATCTATTTTAAAAATACTGCAGAAAGACAACATCCTCAACGCTTTTCCTTAGTTTTTGTTCGTCTAATATTGTTTGTTTTTTGTCCCTGGAATATTTAAATTAGATGGACGGTGGCTTGTCCCAAAACCAGAAGTTTGCATTAACCAGCGGCGCTACCATCTAAACCGGGAAGGATTATACAATATACATTCGTACTACCGGATAATATTATATATGTAATCATGTAAGAGGACCGTGTAACCATAAGCAACAATTTTTCTTTTTCAAATTTTCACTTAGCCCTCTTCCATGTTCCTGGAATGCTGGATGGATTTAATCGCTGGATTTGAGTTTATGTGCTGCGTTAATTAGATCCTTAATGTCGGTTCGATGACGGTTGTGCCGTGATTAAGTAGATTACCTTTCAAACCTTTAAGTCAAGCTTGAATAAATGGAGTTTTAAGTGGTGCTTTCACTTGTGTAAAGTGAAGAGAGTTTTGGGCGACTCTCCGTCTAAACAAGCAAAGTCTATTGATAATAAACCAATCATCTCTAAGCTTATATTGTATTAAGTTCTCCCCCTAATTTTAACCGGACACTTAGCCGTCTATGGGAGATGGGTAAACTTTCCCGGTATGTTTTAGGCTGCGTTTGGGAACCACTTTGGGAAGGGACTTTGGACACTCAAAGATCTTTGGGCCAAATTTTTTGTGTTTGACAAATTTTTTGTAAATATATTTGGCTCAAAATGGAGCCTTCACAAGGCTGAAAGCCCAAGGTAGCTTGAAGCTGCCTTTGGCTTTCAGCATTTTTGGCAAACAATAGTGCCAAATTTAGTGATTTTTTGAATTTTCAATATTACCCTTATTCAACCTTTATAATTTCATATTTACCCTTGTCTTCATCTTCTTTCTTCCCTCTTTGGCCTGCGTTGCTGCTCCTTTCTCCTTGAGCTCCGCGGAATTGCCACTGGAAGCACCGCCAAGGACATCGCCACTGAACGACACCGCCACATCAAGCCCCTCTCCAAGCCCTCCGCCATGAGAACCCTCCCCTCCTCCACGCGATCCCAGCACACCCCGCCTCCCTAGACTTGGGCTTGCGAGTGCTCGACCTTGGCTGGCCATGGTGAGGCTCCGACGGCAAGGTTGCTGCCTCGCCATGGCCGGGCGAGGGTCAACCTCGTGAGCCCAAACCATGGCGAGGCACCAACAGCGAGGTCACTGCCTCACTGGGGCTTGTAAGGGCTCGACCTCGCCAGCCATAGCGAGGAAGTGATAGCAAGGTCGTGCCTCGCCATGGCCAAGTGAGGTCCTTGCCCAACCGTGGCGAGGCGATGATGGCAAGGGTTGACCTCGCAAGCCTAGATTTGGCTTGTGAGGTCAACACTCGCATTGCCATGGCGAGGTGTGACCTCGCCAGGTGTGACCTCACCATCGCTAGGGGAGCCTTGCCATGGTTGAGCAAGGCGCAGCCGATCATTGGACCAATTGGAGGTATGGGAGGGGAAAAAATAAAAGAAAAAATAAAAATCATAAAAAAAAATATTAAAATATTGGCTAAGGGCATTTGAGAATTTATGTTTACCAAACAGCATTTTTCCAAACTTTCTTTCAAAGACTCTTTTTAATTATAGTCTGCTAAATAATTTTTACATTTTACCAAATCTCTTTAGATTAAAGGCATTTGCATTTTCCCAAAGGCTTTCCCCCAAAGCTTTTCCAATGCAGTCTTAGTATGAATCCGACTCGACAAAACCCGAAAGAGGTACGTGGAGACATCAGAAATCATTGGATTTCACAAAATTTGCCAGAATCTAGAACATTGAAAATTTCACGGATCATAATGACGAAGTCGATGGTTTGGGACGAACATTATTTTGATCATGAAGACGGACTCGGACTGCGCGAGAGTGCAAAGCTCTTAAACTTAATCATACGTAAGCTTATTAAGAGCTTTGTGGGCGTGGACGATGATGAGACGACTACATGATGATATGGGGCTCACAGCAAGGCTTTTGTCCAAATCTCTGTTCATGAAGCAAACTTGCCCAAGTTTTCTCCTCGTTTAGCACACGCTGGCCCAATGGGCTCGGACCGTCTCTCCATTCGCAGATGCTTGCTCACATTGAAGGCCACAATGGACGTGTCGTTAGGAAGTAAATGAGTGATGTGAAGCGAGATATGTAATGCAAAAGTTTTGGATAATTTCTAGCTCGTAACTGTCATTCGCTTAAAAATTTCGCTGAATCATGCTTGGTTAAGTATGCAAATGAGCCTCAAATCCCAAAACAAAGTATGGCGATAGGCTCGAACATCAGGTGACCTCTCTAGGATGAAAAGTTCTTCCGAGAGACCGCGTTCTAATCTGCCCACGTCAACAAACGCATGGCAATGGTCATGGCTTTTGCGAAGTTTATTTTACTTGCCACCCATGCTGATTGATCTCTAATCAGGTGGACGGAACCGTCGTGCTATGAAAACCTCTTGAGATTTGTCCTTATGATTTCTATTATAAAATATTCCACATAGTGTTGCAATTCTTAATACCCTAATATTCATTTATTTCTTTCGAGGGTGGGTTGTTTTGGGTTTGGCGCATTTCATGTAATAGGATTGTATGGTCCGGAATATGGGTGTCCGATCCTTATGGACTAATTGGAAAGATACCAACGTGGGGTGTAGAAGGTCATATACGGAAATCAATCTAGTATTATTGCTAGTTCCGGATAAGAATCCCAACCACCGCAATCCCGCACGTTCTCCTTCTTTCTTGCTCAGGATTGCAAGTGATGCTGATGATTACGAAATTCACCTTATTCAGCACAATATTGCAGTCACAGAGGCATGATGCATGCTGTCTCATTGTTCTCTAAAGAGGAAAGAGAGTTGAACGAGGAAAGGGTTAGTGCAACATATTGAGACGTTTAGGGAACTCTTACTTGTAATGTGATTTAGTTTGACACTTAAGAAAGAGGTTGCCTGCAAGCACGAGCGCAGAGGCAGCTCAACTTCAAATTTGTTCTCCCTAGGGTTGCGGCGTTCCTAGCTCTTGGCCATGTAGCTTGACAGCGAGACCATACTTGTTACCCGAAGTTCAACGGTCTCCAAACCGATGTGGCGTTGGGCAATCAATTTATGTTAATTGGCTTAAACTTTTAAGTGAAAGCAAATTCGATTAAAAACATTTATGAGGATCAACATTGTGGTTCATTTAGGGGAGAAACCACAGGTGAAGTTCATCGTTGGGGCGTGGGAAATGTGGCCACGCGAGAATATTAATTCTCAACTAAATAGATCGGCGTCATACTTAACATGTCTTGTCCTAAACGAGGAAATCACGTTTGTAAGGTTGTGGGATCATATACGAACCACAGAGCCAACCATGCACAGTTATACAAAAGCTCCTCTTATCTTTGTATGCATATCTACTCGAGCATAGGAGGGTCTCCAAAGGGCAAATGTGACGGGATTGGGGATCGTGTGAGGTGCACGGATAGAATACACGTAGGTTGGAAGGCAAAGTCTCGCGATAGAGAAATGATTTAGTGAAGCACTTTCTTCGTAAGTAAGATGACCGATCAGATATGTAAACACATGACAGATCTAATCTGGATCGATCTTATTCCTACACTTCACCGGATTGCTCTCCAAATGAGCTTGCTCTTTCAAGGTAAATAGCTACCTAGGGGTGAGCGGTTCCCGGTTCCGGGTAGGTTCCACCTAAAATCTGAAACCTACCCACTAGTACAGGATCCTCATTTTCGGAACCTAGAACCTACCCTGTATACTGTAGAACTTAGAACCTACCCTATCACAGGTTCCGGATCCGATTTCATGGTACCCGGGACTTGCCAATATAACTTCCACTGCATCAAACCAAAGGACATTCATATAGATAATTTCATTAAGTTAGAGACAGAGCAATGAAAGCATGAATGCAGACAAAAAATCTTATGCGTCATAACAACCCACTAAATATATTGCCACCCAAGGTCCCAGACCAAAATCCCATTGATCGAAATGTAACAATTCTAAGCGCAAAAATCAAAATAAAAATGACAAGCTCAAAAGTAAAATCAGTAGTACCCCCAAAACACGTCTCTCTTCATAGACTCTCGGACAAATCACCTCCTCCTTCGCGATCTCCATATCCCATAAAGCCTAAGTTAAAGTTTAAAAGTAACAATTCCGATTCGATTCTGGTTCCGTTTAGGTTTCATAGAGAATCGAGAATCGAGAATCGGAACCAGAACCGACGTTCTTCAAAATGCGGAACCGGAACTGGACCCTAGTTTCCTAGAACCCAGAACTGGATCGGGAACCGCAAGTTCGGTTCTTCGATTTCGGTTCTACCCTAGAACTATGCTCACCTCTATAGCTACCTTTCGACCGTGATGGAATGTTGCTGCATTCCGATCAAACCTGGAGCTAAAGCCTCTTGTCGGCTCCGAAACATTAGTTAAGAAAGAAAGGAAAAGGAGCAGCACAATAAGATATTATATATATATATATATTGGAGATGCGTTATCTTTAACTTCTCAATGAAGATCAACAAACGACCCACGTGGAATCCAAAAACAAAAGATGCTGTGAGTTGGAGATTAGGAAGTAGGATTGGAGTCTACGAAGATTAATGTTAGAAAACACAAAAAGTTACGGGCCTCACATCATATACATTGTTTTTCATTTAGCACCCTAAAGGAAAAAAAGGTACCATGCTCATCGACATACACATGTTACTCCTTCCACTTCGTAAGGATCTTACTTATTGAGATAGGTCTTTTTTTCAAAAAAAATCAAAGGTTGTTTTCCGAGAAATCATCTTTCAAGAAAATATTTTTGCATTTGAATGAGAGAATTCATTTTCATACTTCAAAAATGCCATATTTTTTCTTGGACCTTAGAGGGGGGTTGCTTGTTTACTTACATGTGTCTAGTGATGGTCCGTTGTGGTACTTATGCATTCTCACGAGATTAAATTGTGGTGCGAGGTTGTCGAATTAGCTCGGGGACCCTTATTTCTCTACAGTCGGCATGCAGCCGACGTGATTTATTGAGCTTAGGGCAAACAGAAGGTATTGGAACCAGACACGAGCATGGTAATTCGCTGTTGGACGGCTATGGGGTGTTGGTGAAGGCGGGGGGCTCCTTCGGGGGCAGCGCTCGCTCTCGATCATCGGAGTGGTCGCCACG